>LR753322.1:1703889-1720837 GCA_902729485.2 Mus minutoides
TTCTTTCCAGTTTCTGGCTATTATGAATAAGGATGTTTTCTTCTATGATTTTGTTGAAGACATTTTCAGGTCCTTTGAGCTGGGAATCTTCATTCTCCTCTATTTCAGTTATTCTTAGATTTGGTCTTTTTGTTGTGTCCTGAGTTTCCTGGATGCTTTGGGTTAGGAGTGTTTTTTTTTTACGTTTTGAATTTTTATTGACAGTTGCATCAATCTCTTCTATGGTATCTTCTACACCAGAAATTCTCTCTTCTATCTCTTGTATTTTGTTGGTTATACTTACAAGTGTAATTCCTGACCTCTTTCCTAGGTTTTCTATTTCCAGGTTTGCCTCCATTTGTATTTTCTGTATTGTTTCTACTTACACTTTTAGGTCTAGGATCACTTTATTCAATTCCTTCACCTGTTTACCTGTGTTTTCATGTATTTCTTTCAGTGAGTTATTGAAATCCTCCTTAAAGGACTCTATTATCTTTATGAGATATGATTGTAAGACAGATTCCTGATTTTCAGATGTTTTGGTGTGTTCAGGGCTTGCTGTGGTGGAAGAACTGGGTTCTGATGATGCCCATGTATATTGGCTTCTGTTGCTTATGGTCTTGCACTTGACTCTCACCATCTGGATATCCCTGGTGTTTGTTAGTCTGGGTGACTCTGTCTGGAGTCTGCATCTTTTGTACCTGGGTTGCTTCAGGTCTTCAGGTAGGCTTGTGGCCCTGGCTGTAGCAGACCACCTGTAGGGCCTTCCAACTGGTGCTCTTCAAAGGGGAAGAGAGGCTGCATCTGTTGCCCTGGCTGCAGTAGACCTCCTGGGAGGCCTTTAGACTGTTGGGTCTTTAGTGGAGCAGTCAAGCTGTTGTCCTGTGTGAAGATGTTCTCCAGGGGGTGGGGGTGGGGGCTATGGACTGTGGTTTCTGTTTCCCTGGGAGGCTTTCACTCTTTCTGGTCAGTTGCCCTGCATGGCTTTAAGCTGTGGTGTCTACTGCTCTGAGTGCAGCGGATCTTCAACGGCTCTGAAGGCAGTGGATCAATCCTCTAGGGTGGGTCAGAGTATGGTGTCTTCATGGAAGCAAATGAGCTAGGAGTCTGCCACAGCAGAAAGGCCTGGGTGGAAGGGGGCAATCATCATGAATTTAACTGTTGGTTTAGAACATAAGACATTTATTGAGTTGAGATATATTCCTTCTCTAACGAAATTTTGAGGTTGTGTTGGTTTTAAACATTTTTGCAAGAACTTTTGAAGGTACGGAGGGTTTTTACATTGTGTTTATTCATTGGTGTATGTTGAATCACTTTATACCCTTTGATAAAACAAATTTGTCATAATGTATATCATCATTTGACACACTGTTCAATTCAGTTTTCTAATGTTTTATTGACAATGTTTGCATCTGTTGACTTATAATTTTCTTTTTTCTTTTATTCTTTATTTAATAAAAATAACACAATATTGCTTTCATCATTTTTTTTTTTGGTGTGTCCTTGTCTGCTTTTGTTCTGAGGTAATGCTGACCTTCTAGATTAAGTTTGGAAAGATTCCCTGTCCTTCAAATTTTTGGAACTGTTTGAAAAAAATGGTATTACTTCCTCTTCAAATTTTTGGTCAAGTTTAGCAATTAACTCCTTCAATACAGTTTGTAAGGGAGATGGAGAAATGACTGAGTGTCTAATAGCAGTTGCCTCAATTATGAGGTCTTAAATTTGAACCCCAGTACCCTCATGAGAGGGTTTACAACCACCTGTATGTGCAGCTCTAAGGTATCTACTGCCTTCCTCTGGTCTCTACGGGCACCTGCTCAGCACACACACACACACACACACACACACACACACACAGATGTATACACTCACAGACATGCATATACAGTCACACAGGTATATAACATACATGCAGATGTTCCTACACATACACATAAATAAAATAAAATGAATACAAAGATTCTTAGCTGGGTATGATGGCACATGCATTTAATTCCAACATTTGGGAGGGAGAGACAATCAGATCTTTGTGATTTCAAGGCCATCCTGGGTTATACAGTAATACCTTTTCAGGTAAGAAGAGTTTCATTTATCTCATTGAGGGTGGGGGTTGTTACATAATTGGCTTTCATATAACTTTACTAAACTTGATACTAATTTTAGCAGTAAACTAGATATTTAGATTCTTACATATGCAGTTACATTGTCTGCAAATAATGAACCTATTTTTTTTTCATTTTGAATCTTTTCTTTTGTTGATCTCTTGCTCATTTGACTTAGTCCACTGATTTTTCTACACTATGTTGACTTCTGTACATGTCACCAGCAAATATGTAGGACTTGTATGAAAAAAGAGAGAGATTCACATTACTTATATGACGTGTGTCTTGATTTAGCAGCTTCCAATTTTCTACAGCCTTCGTGTGAAAACTCTGTAGAGGATAGTGATGTCAGCTACGGCTCACTTGTTCTCCAAATGCCATTTTCTCAAGTGTCATTATCACCATGAGTCTCTGCTAATGCTTTACAGTCATTGTAAGGGTAATACTCTAAAATAAACATAAAAATATTTAGGTCTGATCCTTATAAAATAGAACGAAATTGTTGTCTTTTTTCTTTTAATTCTATAAACTTGTGTTAGTGCACCTTACAATAAATAGCATTAGTTTTTTTTTTTTTTTCCTAAGTATACAATCTACTGAAACGCAGTCTTTTCTCTAATGAACTCTAGATAGTGGCATATGTATTTCAGTGTTTTTAAAGTTCATAGCATATTTAAATTTATTTTAGGAACAACTGAAATATATTAAACAAAAGAGTAAATACAAACACAACCTCTCTTTTAAAACAACTATACAAATGTGTAGAATGATTCCGATGAAAAGGAAATGGTTGGACCCAAACTATATGTCACTACCTGGAAAATATTTGTGCAATTTTCTGACTCCTCATTTTAGTGATTAAAGTAAAACTATTTATGTCACAGTGACACAGTCCTGCTGTTTGTTTTTAATTTTTCTTTTTTAGTTCAAGACAAAAAACTTACTAATTTTTCATTCTAAAAGAAAAGATTAAAATATTCAATCAAAATGATTTGGCTGACAGTTCATGATGAAATACATTTAAATTATACCACTAATTTTTAATCTTTTTGAAGTTTATTGATTTAAAATATGAAATGTTTGTATGCTGTCACAGATTTATATTTAGTTATTAAATTTATAATGCACTAATTTTAAGTAAAGAATTCTAACAACATGACATTTTATATCTTTCTATGTAAAAACCTTGATTAGTTTTACAGACACAATAAAACTAATATCAACAACAGTTTAGATTGACAAGCAATGACAGTTAATTTATGTGCATTATTTCATTAAAATTTTATTGAGTTTTCTTATGTTGAGGAAAATCTTTTCTTAATATGTTTTATTTCAGTAAGTGAAGATGAAATAGTGGATGCCAGGGGTGGATTTTGCTTGCTTTAAAAATAATTGAATTTGGCTGTGTAAAATGGAAGTCAGTAAAGGAAAGGCTAAGCAGGAATGCATTCTGTTCCTATTCTGTTTTATGATTTACAAGTGTGAAAGAAAATCTTAATTGGCAATAACTCAATTATGGCAAAAACACAATCAAGATTTATAATAATTTCTGGAAACTTGCTGAATTCTAGGTATTGTTAAAGGTGAAAATATGAGTGAGAGATTAAGACAGCTTTTCCAATATCTTATTACATCTTAGATGTAAATTGTGTCATCAGAAAAACATGGACTATTATATGTACTCCACTAAAAAGTCATAAACCCAACAGACCCACCATCCAAATGCATAACTGAGATTCAGTGTTGAATTACTTGCAACATTTGGCATTTCTCCTCTTTAGATTTTCACAATTAATTACACAGATATGCTCATACATGATTCCTATCTGTCCTTTATTTTCTAAAAGTAGTACAGGAAAAATGAAGTCAAAACCATACAATGAAAGAAAAAGAAGACATCTTCAACAAATGGTGCTGATCTAACTGGCAATCTGTATTTAGAAGAATGCAAATAGATTCATATTTATACCCTGCACAAAATTCCACTCCAAGATGATCAAGGACCTCAACAAAAAATCAGATACACTAGGGGCTGGGGAGATGGTTCAGAGATTAGAAGCACTGGCTGCCCTTTCCAAGACCCTGAGTTCAAATCCCTGCAACCACATGGTGGCTCATAATCATCTATAGAGAGATCTGGTGCCCTCTTCTGGTACACAGGCATATATTCAGGCAGAATGCTGTATACATAATAGACAAATACATCTTTTTTAAATATTAGAAGAACAGCCTTGAACAGATTGGTTCAGGTGATAACTTCCTGAACAAAATACCAGAGGCTCAGTCTCTAAGATCAACAATTGATAAATGGGACCTCATGAAACTGTTTCTGTAAGGCAAAAGCACTGTCAGTAGAACAAAATGGCAACCTACAGATTTGGAAAGGATATTCACCAATTCTACATTTGACAGAGGGCTAATATCCAAATTTTATAAAGAACTTAAGAAGTTAGAGACTCCAATAAACCAAATAACCCAATTAAAATTGGGGTACAGGACTAAACAAACAATTCTCAACTGAGAAATCTCAAATAACAGAGAAGTACTTAAAGAAACATTAAAAGTCTTTAGTCATAGGGAAGTGAAAATGAAAACGACTCTAAGATTCTACCTTACAATACACATCAGAATGTCTAAGAACAACCACTCAGGTGACAGCAGATGATGGTGAAGATGTGAAGCACAGAGAAAACTCCTCCATTGTTGGTGGGAATGCAAACTTGTACAACCATTCTGGAAATCAATTTGGTGTTTTTTTCAGAATATTGGGAATAATTCTATCTCAAGACTCAGCTATATGACTCATGGGTTTATACCCAAAATATGTTGCACCATCACACAAAGACACTTGCTTCACTACATTCATAGCAGCTTTATTCATAATAACTAGAAACTGGAAACAATCCAGATGTTCTTCAGCTAAAGAACTGGTAAAGAAAATGTGGTTTGTAGTGGAAGGATAGAGACAACAATCCACTCACAAAACTTTCATCCCAAAATGTATCCTGTCTACAAGGAAAGCACATTCAATTTAGGCATATTCTGAATTTTACATAAACAAGGTGATCAAAGTACACAAATTTTAATCAAATCTATTTGGATAATTTCCACAAGTTTCTTACTACAAACACATTTTCATTTTACACCTTTTCTCCCAGTCTGAACACATAACCAGAAGCAAACCCTAACTGTGCAGATGCATTTTGCATGGAGTCTTGGGGTCTTTTTCATGTCTCAGAAAAAGTCAAAAATAATTTTTTTCCTGGCAATATTTTAGGGAAAAAGAAAGTAATTTGTAGAAGAATAACCTTATATTCTAGCTTACAATCAGGACTGTGGTTCACATTGTTTTGTTTTGTTTTGTTTTTTTAAGATATTTTCTTTATTTGCATTTCAAATGCTATCCCAAAAGTTCCCTATACCCTCCTCCCGCCCTTCCCCCCTACCCACCCACTCCCACTTCTTGGCCCTGGCATTCCCCTGTATTGGGGCATATAAAGTTTGCAATACCAAGGGGCCTCTCTTCCCAATGATGGCCGACTAGGCCATCTTCTGCTACATATGCAGCTAGAGTCATGAACTCTGGGGGTTCTGGATAGTTCATATTGTTGTTCCTCTTTTAGGGTTACAGACCCCTTCAGCTCCTGGGGTACTTTATTTAGTTTCTCCGTTGGGGCCCCTGTGTTCCATCATATAAATGACTATGAGCATCCACTACTGTATTTGCTAGGCACTGGCATAGCCTCATATGAGACAGTTATATACAGATCTCTTCAGCAAACTCTTGCTGTCCTATGCAATAGTGCCTGGGTTTGGTGACTGATTATGGGATTAATCCCCGGGTGGGGTAGTCTCTGGATAGTCTATCCTTTCATCTTAGCTCCAAACTTTATCTCTGTAACTTCTTTCATGGGTATTTTGTTCCTTATTCTAAGGAAGAATGAAGTATCCACACGCTGGTCTTCCTTCCTCTTGATTTTCTTGTGTTTTGCAAATTGTATCTTGGGTATTCTAAGATTCTGTGCTAATATACACTTATCAGTGAGTGCATATCTAGTGACTTCTTTTGTGATTGGGTTACCTCACTAAGGATGATATCCTCCAGATACATCCATTTGCCCAAGAATTTCATAAATTCATTGTTTTTAATAGCAGAGTGGTACTCCATTGTGTAAATGTATGTGGTTCACATTGTAATGGATAATAGCTATGTGGAAATACCATACTACTGATTCCACTAGTCTCTTTTTATGTTCAATTGTCTTTAGAATAGCAGGAATAAATTCTGCAGAGGAAATAATTATCTTGATTGAGGGTCTGAAAGAGTTATGATAGTTTGACCAAATATATCAGCAGAAGACTAGATTACATTAAAAATTCAGTTGTGGCTCAGAATAGAGCAAAGTTAACTCATGTACTCATGACTGAAACCAAAGACTAGGACAATTGTTCTGATTTTCTGCACTAATCATTATATTACTTGATATTTTTTTTTAAAGATTTATTTTATTTATTATATGTAAGTACACTGTAGCTGTCTTCAGACACTCCAGAAGAGGGCGCCAAATCTTGTTACGGATGGTTGTGAGCCACCATGTGGATGCTGGGATTTGAACTTATCACCTTCGGAAGAGCAGTCGGGTGCTCTTACCCGCTGAGCCATCTCACCAGCCCCATATTACTTGATTTTATCATTGTATTTTAATATTGTAATACTTTCATTATTTTATTGGTTGTGGGGTTTATTGTATAGATATATCATGAACTTACCCCCTATCTATCTTCAAGTGTCTCACTATTTTATACATAAACATTTTACAACTGTATGCTTTTACTTCACATTTTTGGCCTTCTGAATAATATGTCATCGCCAATGTGATATTTACATATATGTGTATTTACATACAGTTGTATATTATATATACACTTTGATTGGTTAAATGTATTTTAGATTATTTTAACTACAGTTGAAACTGTCTTTTAACAAGACTTAAATAACTAACAACCTTAATATATGTGTGTCAGCCATTTCTGGCACTACCTCACTAGGCAGCTTTCATTTATCTGAAAGATAACTTTTTCATGTAATGTAGGTGTGATGATGATGAGTGCTGGCATTATACTACTATCAAGTATTCTGTCATTTTAAAAGCCTTATTGAGATGTAAGTTGTCTTGTGTTTATTATCATTATTGTTTTAGTTTGGTTTGGTTTTGAGACAAAGACTCACTATGCAGTCCAAGCTGTTGTTGACATCATAATCCTCCTGCATTTAGCCAGCCTCCCAAGTTACAGGTGCTCCAACACACCCAGGATCACAGAATTCCAGGATCCCAGGAGCTTGGTCACACCAAGATCTCAAGGTCCCAGAGGCAACTTGACTCCCAGGAGCTCTGACACACACAGGATCTTAGTATCACAGTATCCCAGAATCACAGGATCACAGAAACAGCCGAACTCTGAGGAGTTCTGACACAACCAGGATTACAGTAAGGATATATATGTCCAGTCAGGTATAGTGATGGCAGGTAGCACTAGAGATAATCAGATGGCAGTAGGCAATAATAAGAACACAGGCAACAGAAACCAAGGTTACTTGGCATCATCAGAACCCAATTCTCCTACCATAGCAAGGCCTGGATACATCAGCACACCAGAAAAGCAAGATTCAGATTTAAAAGCACTTCTCATGATGATGATAAAGGACTTCAAGAAGGACATAAATAAATCCCTTAAGGGTATAGGGAACTTGCTGGATAACACTTGAAATGTAAATGAAGAAAATATCTAATAAAAGTTGGGGAAAAAGGGGGGGAGGGAGAGATTGCTCAGTGGTTAAGAGCACTGACTGTTCTTCCAGAGGTCCTGAGTTCAATTACCAGCAACCACATGGTATCTTACAACCATCTGTAATGAGATCTGACACCCACTTCTGGTATACTCATGTACATACAATAAATAAATATATTTTTTTAAAACTCCCTTAAAGACATACAGGAGATGGTTGATTTTGGGATGAATTCCCCTGGTGGGGTAGTCTCTGGATTGTCCATCCTTTCATCTTACTCCAAACTTTGTCTCTGTAACTCCTTCCATGGGTATTTTATTCCCTATTCTTAGGAGGAATGAAGTATCCACACGTTGGTCTTCGTTCTTCTTGATTTTCTTGTGTTTTGAAAAATTGTATCTTGGGTATTCTAAGTTTCTGAGCTAATATCCACTTATCAGTGAGTGCATATCAAGTGACTTCTTTTGTGATTGGGCTACCTCATTAATGATATAGCTGTCTCATTTGAGGCTATGCCAATGTCTGGCAAATACAGAAGTGGATGCTCACAATCGTCTATAAGATGGAACAAAGGGCCCCCAATGGAGGAGCTAGAGAAAGTACCCAAGGACCTGAAGTGGTCTGCAACCCTATAGGTGGAACAACAATATGAACTAACCAGTCCCCCAGAGCTACATAGCTGCATATGTAGCAGAAGATGGCCTAGTTGGACATCATCGGGAAGAGAGGCCCCCCAGGTCTTGCAAACTTTATATACCTCAGTGCAGGGGAATGCCAGGGCCAAGAAGTGGGAGTGGGTGGATAGGGGAGCAGGGTTGGGGGAGGGTATAGGGAACTTTCAGGATAGCATTTGAAATGTAAATAAAGAAAATATCTAATAAAAATATTTTAAAAATGTATTGGTTCAGTGTGTACATCACTGTACCAGTTAGGTGGCATGTCCAATAACCTAATAATAATACTATTAAAATCATCACAGCTGTGCATTTGAAAAAAAAAGAAATACAGGAGAACACAGGTGAACAGATAGAAGCCCTTAAAGAGGAATCACAAAAATTCCTTAAATGATTACAGGAAAACACAACCTAACAGGTGAAGGAATTGAGCAAAACCATTCAGGATCTAAAAATGGAAATAGAAACAATAAAGAAAACCCAAAGGGAGACAACTCTGGAGATAGAAACCCTAGGAAAGAGATCAAGAGTCATAGATGACAGCATCACCAACAGAATACAAGATGAGAGAATCTCAGGTGCAGAGAATACCATAGAAAACATTGACACAACAGTCAATGAAAATGCAAAACCTAACCCAAAAAAGCTCCTAACCCAAAACAACCAGGAAATCCAGGACACAATGAAAAGATCAAACCTAAGGATAATAGGTATAGAAGAGAGGGAAGATTCCCAGCTTAAGTGGCCAGTGAATATCTTCAACAAAATTATAGAAGAAAACTTCCCTAAGAAAGAGATGCCCATGAACATACAAGAAGCCTACAGAACTCCAAATAGATTGAACCAGAAAAGAAATTCCTCCTGTCACATAATAATTAAAACACCAAATACACTAAACAAAGAATATTAAAAAGCAATAAGGGAAAAAGTCAAGTAACATATAAAGGCAGACCTATCAGAATTACACCAGACTTCTCATCAGAGACTATGAAAGCCAGAAGATCCAGGGAAGATCTCATACAGACCCTAAGAGAACACAAATGCCAGCCCAGACTACTATATCCAGCAAAAATCTCAATTACCATAGTTGGAGAAACCAAGATATTCTATGACAAAAACAAATTTACACAATATCTCTCCACAAATCCAGCCCTACAAAGGATAATAGATGCAAAACTCCAACACAAGGAGAGAAACTACACCCTAGAAAAAGCAAGTAAGTAATCTTTCAACTAACCCAAAATAAGATAGCCACATAAACATAAAAATAACATAAAATAAGAAGAAGCAACAATCACTATTCCTTAATCTCTCTTTTATTTTCAATATTTAAGCAGTCTTTAATGAAAGCTGTGCATGTCTCTAGATGTCTCTACTCCTGCATCTTCTCAATTGTTTCTTCCTTTTATTTTCCCTTCTCCTTCCCTACTTGTCAGGACTTGACTTTCCTCTCCAGGATCTTCTTAAGGTCCCTTTCCAGATTTAGCCTGGTGATAACCACTTTGCTGGGGTAGATGCCCACATGGACAGTTGTGCCATTAGCCTTCTCTCACCTTAATCTCTTATATCAATGGACTCAATTCTCTGATAAAAATACAGAGACTAACAGACTTGATATCTAAACACGACCCAAGATATTGCTGCATACAGGAAACCCATCTCAGTGTCAAAGAAAGACACTACCTCAGAATAAAGGGCTAGTAAACAATTTTACAAGCAAATGGTCCCAAGAAACAAGCTGTAGTAGCCCTTCTAATATTGGATAAAATCGACTTTCAACTAAAAATCAGCAAAAAAGATAAGGAATGACACTTCACACTGGTCAAAAGAAAAAAAAAATCTACCAGCCTGCTGGTGAGATGGCTCAGTGGGTAAAAGCACTGACTGGTCTTCCAAAGCTCCTGAGTTCAAATCCCAGCAACCACATGGTGGCTTACTACCACCCATAATGAGATCTGACGCCCCCCTCTTCTGTTGTGTCAGAAGTCAGCTACAGTGTACTTATGTATAATAATAATAAATGAATCTTTGGGCCGGAGCAAGCAGGGACTGTGTGAGCAGGGTTGACTATAACTCAATTCTAACATCTGTGCTCCAAATGCAAGTGCACCCACATTCATAAAAGAAACTTTACTAAAGCTCAAAGCACACATGGCACCCCACAAAATAATACTGGGAGACTTCAACACCCCACTCTCAGCAATGTGAAGATCATGGAAACAGAAACTAAACAGAGACACAGTAAAACTAACAGAAATTATGAACCAAATGGATCTAACAGATATTTATAGAAAATTTCATCCTAAAAAAAGAGGATATAACTTCTTCTCAGCACCTCATGGTATCTTCTCAAAAATTGACCATATAATTGTTCACAAAACAGACCTCAACAAATAGATGATTGAAATAATCCAATGCATCCTATCAGATCACCACAGACTAAGGCTGGTCTTAAATACCAACAAAGGCAATGGAAAGCACACATACATATGGAAGATTAACAAGACTCTACCCAATACTTGACCAAGGAAGAAATAAAGAAAAAAAAAGGCATTTTAGAATTTAATGAACATGAAGACACAGCATACCCAGATTTATGAAACACAATGAAAGCAGTGGTAAGAGGAAAACCCATAGCCATAAGTGCCTCCAAAAAGAAACTGGAGAGAGCTTACACTAGCAGCTTGATAACACACCTGAAAGTTCTAGAACCAAAAGAAGAGAACTCATCCAGGAGAAGTAGATGGCAGGAAATAATCAAACTCAGGGCTGAAATAAACCAAATAGAAATAAAAAGAACTATACAAAGAACCAACAAAACCAGGAGCTGGTTCTTTGAGAAAATCAATAAGAAAGATAAACCCTTAGCCAGACTAACCAGAGAGTACAGAGGCATTATCCTAATTAATAGAATCAGAAATGAAAAGGGAGTCATAACAATGAAATATAACTTAAAATAATTATTCTGTTTGTTGAATGTTAACAGTTGAAAATATTAAAATCATGTTCTACCAAAAAAACCCAATAATTAATCCAAGTGGGGCAGGAGGAAGTGGGTGGGTGGGGGAGCACTCTCATACAGGCAAAGGGGAGGGGGAGGGCAGATGTGGGATGTGGGATTGGTGGAGGAGTAACCAGGAGGTGGGGTATCATGGGATGGGGGTGTTGGTGCAGGGGGTAACTGGGAAGTGAGATATCATTTGAGATGTAAATAAATGGAATGATTAAAAAATAAATTTTAAAAAGAATTTTGAGATGTCATTTGATTATATATTCTATTAATATGAGATATCCTAATTATATATATATATATATATATATATATATATACACACATATACATACACATGGCTACTTTACACACCTTGACTTTTACTTTCAAATTTTTTGACTTTCTGAATGTACTTGACTCTTAAAACAGCATTGGCTAGCTTCTTACTTTTATTCTAAGACATTTTGCTTGATAGCAATAAGGTATTAGGATTGATTTAATGCTGTGTCCATTTAGCAGAATAGCTCTTAGGGCCTATGACCTGTCTAGTTACAGGTATTTTGCCTTATAACAGTGTCAGGTATAGCATTCATCTTGTGAAATGGGCCTTAAACCCAGTCAGAAAGTGGCTGTTACTTTCATGATGCATACACCACTGTTGCACCAGTGAGAATGTCTTGACAGGCTGGTTGTTACTGTAGCTGTTAGGGCTCATACCTGATAATTGCTTTTCTAATCCAGCACTGTGATTGCCAGCTAGTAGGGATGAAGTTTCTAGGTGAGTACTAGTTTGATTTTTTTCCATGTTCGATGACTCAAGTATATTGCTTCTTCAGCAACAGAGTCTTATCATCATCACATGCTGGAGGGGAACCAGCGCATTCTAGAGGATAACCAAGAGCATTTTGACAATATCCTGTGATGCTTGTGGGGTTTGTTGGGGTCTTTGGGATCTCACTAGCCAACAACTCCAAAGGAGCTAACCACTCCTGGCACCATGCTTTTTATTTATTAGCTTGTCATATCTAGTAGGGGCATTATCACCCTGTCATAGGGTAACTCTCTTTAAACTCTTTATATATGTGTGCATGTCTGTGTTTTAGAAAACTTCTATAGTAGTTGCTTTCCATATGATGTATTAAAATCCTTTAGTGTCAGATATATGTACCTATCTCTATTCTCTACAATGTCCTCCCAATTCCTATGACATTTAACCTTTCCTGTTCTATGATTTTCTTTTATCTATCATATAACACTTCCAATGTATTTTCTAACTTAATTTACAAAGTGTGCACAACCCCACTGTGCTTTGGAACACTTTTTGAGGTTGGCTTCATTCTCAGAGACTATGTGACTATCTTCCCAAGCACAGCTTCTTTTTATTTATCTTTCTTCAGTCCTAACACTGGGTTTGAGAATATCATGCATTATTATTAGTTTTCATTATTTTCTTTGCTCCTTTATTATAATTTATGATGCAAATTTTAACAATAAAATCTGAGTCTTCCAGAATAATCTACCCTAAAAAAATAACAATTAATTCATGGTTAGTTGATTTGTTATTACTTTATGGATATTGTGAAAGAGCTGTGACACAGAGCTAAAGATATTGCTCAATAGTTATCAGCATGTACTGTTCTTACAGAGGACCTGAGTTCAGTCCCCAGCATCTGTGTTAGGGACCTCATGACAGCCTTTTCAACTCTAAGGGATCTGATGCCTCTAACATTTGCACTCATGTGCACACACTCATACAAAGAAGCCCACACATACACATAATTAAAAACAGAAAATATTTTTTAAGAACTCTGGCAAGGGAAGCAGGTAGACTAACTCCAGATCTTCACCTCTCCCTCCTGTCCTCCAAATCCAGTCTCCTAGCTTCTTCCCAAGCTTTGTAGCAGATCGCCTGCTATAGCTTCCCCTCCCCAACAGCCCCATGTCCAGAGAATCATACAGATCTTTCCTTCCAAGTTTCCATCCCCCAACTCATCACATTATCTCAGCTCCCAACTCCAGCAGGCATAAAAGAAACACTACTACAACTTAAATTATATGCTGGCCCTCATACATTGATAGTGGGAAGCTTCAATACCCCACTCTCACCAATAGACAAGTCATGCAAATAGAAAAATGCTGGACCTGAGTCATAAACCAAGAGGACCTTGCAGAACATTTAACCCCCAAACAAATAATTTTACCCTTTTCTCAGCACCACCTGAAAATTTCTCCAAAACTGATGGCATACTTGGTCATAAAGCAAGTCTCAACAGATACAAAGAAAATTGAAATCCCTGCCTCCTATCAGATGACTGTGGATTAAAGCTGTATATCATCATCAACAACAAACAACAACAACAACAAAAAGCTTAAACACTCATAGAAGCTGAACAACGATGTACTGAATTAAAAATGGTTCAAGACAAAAAGTAAAGAAAGACTCTATAATTCAAGGAAAATGAATAGACAACATATTCACTCAAACTTACAGGACATAATGAAGGCTGTTCTAAGAGGCAAGTTCCTAGCAGTAAGTACCTGCATGAAAATGTTACTGAGATCTCATATAAGCAAGCAAACAGCACACCTGAAATATCTAAGACAAAAAGAATGAACAAAATGCATCCAAAAGAAATAGACATCTAGAAATAATCAAACTCAGGACTGAAATCAATAAAATAAAAAGAAACAGAACACTGCGAAGAATCAGTGAAACAGAGATTTGGTTTGAGGAAAATGAGTAAGATTGATAGACGCTTAGTGAAATTAACAAAAAGGTGGAGAGAGAATATCTTAAATTTTAAAAATTAGATGTGAAAAGTTGGATATAACAGCAGACACTGAGGAAATCTAGAAGGTCATAAGGACATACTTCAAAAACATGTACTCTGCTAAAGTTAGCCCCATAGACTCCAGGGAGCCTCCTCCATCCCAGGTCTCTGGCGTGTCTTTAAGATGCTCCCCCATCAGTTGCAGGTTTCCACTCATTCTCATCTGGCTCTCCTATCTCTCCTCACACGTGATCCTAAATCTTCCATTGACCTTCGCATTCCCCTTTCCCTTCCCCTCACTCTATCTGCCTCCAGTCTCACTTGGACAGTCCATCTTGCTTTGCTTCTTTGGGTCTGTAGAGTGTAGCATGGGTGAGTGCTTTAGGCTAATATCCAATTATCAGTGAGTACATACTATGCATGTTCTTTTGGGTCTGGATTACCTCACTCAGCATGATAGTCTCAAGTTGCATACATTCACCTGCAAAATTCATGATGTTCTTGTTTTTAATATCTGGATAGTATTCCATTGTATTAATGAAACACCTTTTCTGAATCCATTCGTCAGCTGAAGAACATCTGGATTGTTTCCAGTTTCTGGCTATTACAAATAAGGCTGCTATGAACATTTCAGAGCATGTGTGATATCCGAGACTCATAGCAGTGGGAATATGGAACCTGAAGAAGCCACCTCCTGTAGCCAGAGAGGACTCCCAGTGGAGGAATAAGGACAACAAGCCACCCACAAAACTTTCAACCCAAAATTTATCCTATCTACAAGAAATACATGGACAAAGATGTAACAGAGACTAAAGAAAAAGTCAAACAAAAATGGGCCCAACTTGAAACTCATCCTATGGGCAAGCACCAAATACCTGTCGCTATTAATGATACTCTGATATGCTTGCAGACAGGAACTTAGCATAACTGTCCTCTGAGAGGCTCCACTTAGCAGCTGACTGAAACAGATGCAGAGACCTACAGCCAAACATTGTACAGAGCTTAGGGAGTCTTATGGAAGATTTGGGGGAAGATTGAGAGCCCTGGATTAAATAGGAACTCCACAGGAAGACCAACAGTGTCAACTGACCCAGACCCTTGGCTCTCAGAGACTGAACCACCAACCAAAGAGCATAGAGGTACTGGACCTAGATGTCCCCACATATGTAACAGCTGTGAACTCAGTCTTCATTCAGGTCCTCCAACAACTAGAGCAAGGGCTGTTCCTAAAGCTGTTGACTCTCTGTGGATCCCACTCCCCTAACTAGGCTGCTTTTTCTGGCTTCCTTTGGAGAGAAAGGGTCTAGCCCTGCAGAGAGTTGATGTGCCAGGGTGAGGGGATACCACAGGGTAGGGACTTTCTCCTCTCAGAGGCAAAGGATATGGAGAAGGGGCTCTGTAATGGGGGGGGGGATGGAGGAAGGTGGTGATTGGGATGTAAATTGAATAAATACATTAATTAATGGAATTTTATTTGATAAAGTAAAATCAAAACCAAATAAGGTGTTTAAGATGACCTATAACCTCTTAGTGAAATAGAAGCAGTAATTAAATCTCCCAACCCAAAAGCCCAGGGCCAGATAGTTTTAGAGAAGAATTCTACCAGATTCTGCCAGGGGATATAATGCTGTCTTTTAGATTCTGCAGGTACCAGACATATATGTGGTGTGCAAACGCACTTTCAGGCAAAATGTCAATCATATACAAATAAATGAATCTTTAAATAATTTGGATTCATTCTTTGAGAGTTTTGTATGATATGCTTTGATCATATTCACTCCCACCCCCTAACTCTTTCCATCTCCTTTTCCTACCCATACAACTTGATGTTTCTTTTAAAACCTATCAAGGGCAAGATGTGCTGCCTAAATATTCTTGGACGTGTAGTTTCCACTAGAGCACTGGTTCTCAACTTTCCTAATGTTGTGACCCTTTAATAGAGTTCTTCATGTTATAGTGACCTCCAACCATGAAATTAATTTTGGGTGCTACTTCGTAATTGTAATTGTGCTACTGTTTTGAATTGTGATGTAGATATCTGGTACGTGAACCCTGTGAAAGGGTTGTTACATCCCCAAAGGGGTCATGACCCACAAGTTGAGAAATGCTGCCCAAGAGCATGGTCAACCTACAAGGGTATATTCTTACAGAAAATGGTCTCTCCTCTAAGCAGGTAACAAGTAAGAATTACCCCATGTCTATGTGTAGAATTTTGTGTATAACTCTAATCTCTATGGTGGGATTTGTTCTGGTTTGAATTTGCACGGGTCTTGTGTATGCTGTTGGAATATCTGTGACTTCATATATAAAGCCAGAAGACACTATTTTCTTAGAGTCCATTAACATCTCTCGTTCATACATTCTTCCGGTCCTGCATCACAATGATCCCTAAGCCTTAAGAGATGGGGCATAATATCATCTTAGTTTGGCTTCTAGTTGCTGTGATAAAACATAACCAAAAGCAACTTATGGAGGAAAGGGTTTTTTCAGTATAGTTTCCCATCACAGTCTAACATCATAGGAAGTTAGGGTAAATAGCCAAGTTAGTAGCCTAGAGTTAGGACTGGAAGCAGAAGCAATAGAAGAGTGCTGCTCACTGGATTGCTCCTCAGCCTGATTTCTTTTTTTTTTTTTTTTTTTTT
>LR753322.1:1721335-1743798 GCA_902729485.2 Mus minutoides
CTGTTCTTACGCTTGCCTCCTGCCATCTCTTCCTGAGGGGACCTGGCGATGGTGCAGACCAGAAAGGACCCACTGTTCTGTGGGCAACTGCAGGCCCACTGCTCCCCAAACCTCCGCTGAACTCCACTCACGCGTAACCCCGATGCGATCTTAAAGTCCTGGGGTATGCGAAGCACAGGGCAGGCCCTAGGTGCGACCGACCGCTGGGTTCAGAGGAGAGATGGCGGGGTGGGTGGAGCTCGGGCTGGGTCAGGCCCAGCCTCCGGTGGGGCGGAATTCTCAGATCCTGCCCCTGCAGGCAACTGCTGGCCCACTGCTCCCCAAACCTCCACTGAAGTCCACTCACGTGTAACCCTGATGAGATCTTAAAGTACTGGGGTATGCGAAGCACAGGGCAGGCCCTAGGTGCGACCGCTGGGTTCAGAGGAGAGATGGCGGGAGCCTGATTTCTTATACAACTTAAGACAATTAAATCATAGAGGGCATCACCTCCCATGGGCTGGACACACCTATATCAATTATTAATCAAGAAAATGCATGACAGACCTGCCTACAGGCAATATTATGGAAGTATTTTCTTAGTTGACTTTCCTTTTCCCAGATAACTGTAGCTTTTGTAAGTTGAAAACAAAACAAACAAATGAACAAAACCCAGGATATTTGTTAATCACCACCTACAATAAATTGAAGCTTCTTAGATAAGGGTTGAGGGATGCACTGATCTATGGGTATAATTATAAGTCATTAGGAACAGGTTTAATACTATGTCCATTTAGCAGAATAATAATAGATGATCCCATGGGGCTTATAACATGTGTAAACACAGGTTATTGGCATAATAATGTTGTCAAGTGCCAGGCAGTGGTGGCGCACGCCTTTAATCCCAGCACTTGGGAGACAGAGGCAGGCGGACTTCTGAGTTTGAGGCCAGCCTGGTCTACAGAGTGAGTTCCAGGACAGCCAGGGTTATATAGAGGAAACCCTGTCGCGAATAATAATAATAATAATAATAATAATAATAATAATAATAATAATAATGTTGTCAGGTATGGGTTTCATTTTGTGGAGCTGGATTTTAATTCATTCAGAAAGTGGTTGGTTACTCCTCTAGTATTTATGCCACCAATGGACATGCCTTGCCACGCAAGTAAATATTATCTTACATGGGATTCAGAGCTGGACATGATTGATAATTACTTTTTTCTCTTATAGCATGCACATCATCTTCCAGCACTATGAAAGCTAAGCAATAGGGATGTCTTCCAGTTGATTCTTTCATGTTTTGTGTCAAGTACCTTTTATCTTCAGCCATAGGGTCTTTTTGTAAAATTCTGGAGAGTAAACAAGAGCAATAACTTTTGGAAAATGATGCAGTAAGTATAGAAATTATTCGGTAACACCACTCTTAGGGATACAACCAAAGGCTCTTTAAAAAAAAAAAGGTTTATTTATTTATTTATTTATTTATTTATTTTATGTATATGAGTACACTACAGCTGTACAGATGTACATTTGGTTGTTGGGAATTGAATTTTTTAGGACAGCTGCTTGCTCTGGTCGGCCCAAAGATTAATTTATTATTATACATAAGTACATTATAGCTGTCTTCAGACATGCCAGAAGAGGGCGTCAGATCTCATTATGGGTGGTTGTGAGCCACCATGTGGTTGCTGGTAATTGAACTCAGGACCTTTGGAAGAGAAGTCTGTGCTCTTACCTGCTGAGTCATCTCGCCAGCCTCACCAAAGGCTCTTAATATTACTATAAACAGCTTCTAATTTGTGCTCATTGCTGCTTTATTCACAATAGGCAGGAAATGGAAACAATCTAGATGCCAATCAACTGATGAATGGATAATGAAAAATGTTCTATATTTACACAAGAACTATTGTTTGGCTATTAAGAAAAATGAATTTCATAGATAATGGGTGGAACTAGAAACATTTTTTTTCTGAATGAGGTTTCTCAGATCCAGAATGATAAATAGCGTATGATTTCTCTCCTTTTTGAATGTTAACTTGAATCTTCAAATGTGTTTAATTTAGAATTTCCATAGATGATGGGAAATTATTAAGAAACCATAGGAACGGGCTTTTAGAGGGGTGGAGAGAGAGAGAGAGTACAGTTATATAGAGAAGTTAAAAAGGAATAATAAAGGAGGAAGTGTAAAAATGGGGTCAAGAAGGAGAGTGCAGGATAGATGAGGGATAAATAGCAATAAAGACCTTTTGAAAAGGTTGTATGGAAATCTACTATTGAAGAAGCTTCTCTCTCTCTCTCCCTCCCTCTCTCTCTCTCTCTCTCTGTGTGTGTGTGTGTGTGTGTGTGTTTGTGTGTGTGTGTGCGCGCGCGCGCGCGTGCGCGCGCGCACACACACATGCACGCGTGTTTGTATTTATATACTTTGAATGGAGTCACATAATGTGGCATCAGAACTTTACTAAACTTTATAGAGTCTAACAAAAAGAAAAAAAAAAAAAACCTATTGACTAGGTTGTCTTTTTCTTTTGAGTTGTTGGCCAGTGACATCCCTTAGAATCTCCAATAAATAAATAAATGTTTTTTTTTTTAATGTGAGCTTATCAAAGAATCAAAACACAATATCAATAAAAACTAAATTGTTTTGTGTAATCATAATTAATAATCTAAAATAAAGCTTTTAAATGTGATATTAAGCAATACAAACAGAGTGAAACAATGTGAGATCAATAAGACAAAATGTCTATACATTGAAAAATTTTAAAACTTTCCAGAACTTAAAGTCCTGAATAGAGTAAGATTTCACCTACTTAAAATAGAAAATTCAGTACTGTTAAGATGTCAGTTCTTCACTGTTTTTTACAGAAACACAAACCAATCCCTATTTATTATTTTTTTTTACAAAAAGTCTAGCACAATTCCTTTTTTCTGGCTCATAATTTTTTTTTATTTTTATTGGTTATTTTATTTATTTACATTTCAAATGTTCTCCCCCTTCCCAGTATCCCCTCTGCAAACTCACTATCACACCCCTCCCCTGCTTCTATGAGAGAGCTCTCCTACCCACCCACCCACTCCTGCCTCACTACTCTAGCATTCCCCTATGCTGGCTGGGGCAACAAGTCTCCACAGGACCGAGGGCCTCTCCTCTCATTGACGCCAGAAAGGCCACCCTCTGCTACATACACAGCTGGAGCCAAGGGTCCCTCCATGTGTACTCTTTGTTTCCTGGAAGCTCTGGGAGTGGGGGCATCTGGTTGGTTGATATTGTTGTTCTTCCTATGGGGTTGCAAACCCCTTCAGCTCCTTCAGTCCTTCCCCTAACTTCTCCATTGGGGTCCCCATTAGCACAGTTCTTTAGCACATCAACAAGGAATTGCAGTGGTGGCGCACGCCTTTAATCCCAGCACTCGGGAGGCAGAGGCAGGCAGATTTCTGAGTTCGAGGCCAGCCTGGTCTACAAAGTGAGTTCCAGGACAGCCAGGGCTATACAGAGAAACCCTGTCTCAAAAAAAAAATTTCAAAACAAAACAAAACAAAACAAAAAGATAATACCTACAAGTAAGTGACAAGAGAGGTCTAAGAACAACAAACTGCCGGCAGTAAAAAATAACTCAGCATCACTTCTATGACTTGAGTGGAATCACTCAGTATATTATGGGAAAGAGGGATTAAGCTTCAGGACATCTGGAAGATGTGAAACAGGAAAATACTAAAGTGACTCATGGGTGTTTGTGGGAAAAGCCAAAGTGAGAGCAACTACTGAAAGTCATGATTCCCAACGCACCAGCAAATGAGTGCAAAAGTCTGCAGTGCTATCTAAATGAGTTCACTTGAGTTGTTAAGGTTCCTGTGAATTCTGAACACTGAATAACTGGGAATTTCTTCTGGAATAGGCCTGCACATCAAAGAAAAACTGGTAAAAATTGAACCAAATTATAGCTAGATAAAAATAGAGAAAATATAAGTCCCAGATAAAAGCAACCAAGGAGCAAAAAGCTACAAAAATCTCAAAAAGAAAATGAATATAAGTCAATTCAAAACATATATAAGTCAATTCAAAAACAAAATCTCCAAAGAGAAGACGAAAGCTGGGAAATTAAAAATTATACCTTGAAACATTTATGTCATAAATTTTCAGAAAAAAACATTCCACAGAAAAATCATTCTCAATAGAATCTAATCTACAAAAAAGTCACTGCAAAAATAAGGAGTTGGGGAGGACATGGGAGAGTTGTGGGAGGGGAAAATATGATCAAATATATTGCATGAAAACCATAAATAAAATTATAAATTAATTATATAATGAGCCTGTGAAATGAAGGGAAAAGGATCCAAGAAACTTTATTAAAGAATATGAATTTGAGGATCACAGAACACATAAAAACCATAATCATCTATTTAACAAGCAAAATGACACTGAGAAAGTGATATAAGTCATAGAAAGCAATAATCTTATATATATATATATATATATATATATATATATATATATATATACTATATAATCTATCTACTGTATGTATAATCTAATATATATATCAGAAAACTGAGATGTCAAGTGACCAACCTGGAAATTTTTTAATATTAAAATAAAATATTTAATAATATTAATATTTAATAAAAATTATAGATTTTGCTTTGAGAGACAAGATGTAGGAGATAAGATGAGGAAAAACATTAAAGAAGAAAGTAATTGAAAATAGATAAGTATTTTGATGTGATAAAAACTAAGGATCGTTAAAGAGGAACTAACATTTAGTAACTATGAAACCAAGGATTAAGGCATTAGGAATCTAAACAATAGGGAAAAAGCACCTTAAAAGCTGTTATTCAAGAAAACAAAATGGAAAAGGTTATAAACTTCACCATTAAACAATATTATATGACTGAAAGTATAAGCAAAGATTGAGAAATACGAAGGCATATTCTTGTAGATTTATTGAACTACTAAAAATCAAACGACTGTTCTACAGGCATTGAGATAGCAGTGGCTCTTTCTTTAAAGACTATGTGTGTGTGTGTGTGTGTGTGTGTGTGTGTGTGTGTGTGTGTGTGTGTGTGTGTGTGTATGTGTGCATATGTGTGCGTGAGTGCTTGTATGGTGTGTGTGTGTGTGTGTGCGCGCGCGTGTGTGAGTGTGTGTGTCTATGTATGTGTGCTTAGAGCATTTTCCCTTGGAGGCCTCAATAGGATGTGCTGTCATATCTTCCTGGGGCTGGAGTAACAGAAGCTTATGAGTAACCAAAGTAGGAGCTGAGTACCAAACTTAGATCCTCTGCAAGAACACTAAACTCTCTTAACTGCTTAGCCAGGCCTCCAGCCCTCCAGCTCTCCAGCTCCCTAGACCACAGATTCTTAACAAATGTTGGTTTTTCCCCAAAGGATCATTTGTTACGGTCTAGAGGCATTTCTGGTTGTCTCACATAACTTGCACAGACCATAAATTTCAATAAATGTTCTTAAAAGTACAGGACAGACACCCCACATGCAAAACCCTTATTAGGCCAAAAAATACCAATATTGTTGATATTCAGATTCCCTATCCTGAGCCTGGTCTATTGGTGCATATCTGGAATATCAGCTACTTCAAGAGACAAAGGTGGAAGGATCACTTCAACTTGAGAGTTTAAGATCAGCCTGGGAAAAATACTGAAATATGATATAAAACAATCTGAACAAAAACAGAAAAATGACTTATGAAGAAAAATCAATAGCCATTGTTTTTTTTTAACACTTCAATCCAGAAAAAAAAGAAAATTTCACTGCTCAAGCAATGTAGCTATAACAGCCAGTTTTTGTTCTATTCACTTATTTTGCATTAAAGTATATTAGAACGAGCCATCTTCAAGAATGTAGGAGATGTCCCTCAACAGAGGAATGGATACAAAAAATTTGGTATATCTACACAATGGAGTACTACTCAGCTATTAAAAACAATAAATATATGAAATTCCTAGGCAAATGGATGGACCTGGAGGCCATCATCCTGAGTGAAGTAACCCATTCACAAAAGAACTCACATAACATGTACTCACTGATATGTGGATATTAGCCCANAAAAAAAAAAAAAAAAAAAAAAAAAGAATGTAGGAGATATATGTACATCAGATTATCATCAAACATACAAGCCTCAGGAGAAGTAGTGGATCTCATTAGGAGCTTTACTATCTTCCTTGGTTGTTACCACCAGAAACTCCAGAGCCTTCTCTCATAGGTGCCATCTTTTTATACACCATTTCAGATGAGATCATGTAGGTTCAGTGTGGTGCAGTAATAGAACTTATATGCTATTTTAAAAGGCTTTATTGATGACTCCTATAGGTAGCATTCTCTCTGCCTGATATTTTCTTCTGTTTTATTATCTATTCAAGACAGAAACTCTCATTTTTGACTAGTTGCACATATAGGCAGGCAGTTATTCTTGACTTCTTCTACTCCATGAATGGGTCATCTTGGCTTTTCAACTTTTTCAACTCCATCCTGTTTTTGCCACTTTTCTTTAGCATACTTCTCTGCATTTCACAATGTATTCTCAATATATGTGCTTATATATGTCTGGAAGACAGGCTTAGTTCTTTTGCTTATGTTTCATATCCTTATCTTTGGCAGAAACATGCATGATATCATAAGCACCCATAGAAAATGTAACTTCAGTGTAAGGGATTCCATGAGGAGCTGGATGGTTTTCATCAAAATTAACTACACAGAGTTCCTAGACACCAGTCTCAGTCCCATTCCCCATCCATTTTAATCTTTACTTGAGTCTTCTGTTCAGCAGAAGCAGTAAAAAACACTTTTATGGTTTACAATAATGGCATTCCTGTTTACTAAGATTAGTAAATAAGCTTCTCAAAGTTTTAAAACTCCATGACATGAAAGTAAATTTTCATTGGTTAATATACCTTTCTGGATGACAGGTTCAATATCTATAGCCTGTTCAGTTTAGACAGCTTTACTTGACACTTGATCAAAATTGTCCTGACTAATTTGCTAAAACGATACAATTCATGCCGCCTTCTGCATCTTGCAAAACTTTTATGAAGTCATACTCTTCTGATTATATCAAAGTGGTCCTTTCGAACTGAGCCTGGCCAGTGTCACATTTAAGTAGGTACTAGTAGAATTTCTACTGTAAGATACAGCAAGTGGTTTTGAACAGATGAGGCACTTTCACATTTAACTTTCTCAGAAGCATCCTGAACCCTTTAAAATACAATAGTTTTGATGAAGTAAATCCCTCTCTTTGACTTCCCACATGATATGTTTTACTTAAGACTCATCAAAGTTTTACTCTCCAAGGAAGTCTCCCTATTAGCAGATTTCACTTCAAGTATTTCTATTTGTTTCTAGGGTGAGAAATATTCAAAATATCTGCCCTTTAAATTGTAGTCAACAATGATTTTTGTCTTAACTTTTTATAAACATATATATGTAATTGGGATACAATTACATAGGTCTTAATCTTAGTATTGCAAGACATCTACCTACTGAGCTATCTCTGTAGCCACTGGTATTTATGACTTTTTATATATAGCTATATACCTATACATACATACATGCATACATGCATACATACATACATACATGCATGCATACATGCATACACACACACACACACATTTATTTATACAAATAACATGAACATAGAAAGGGGACTACATAGGGGAAAGATTAGTAAGAAGGGAATGGAGATGATGTGGGCTGGTGGTCACAAATATGAGCAAAGCAAAATTCCATATATGTATGAAAGTGTCATAAAAAAACAATATTTTGAGATGTTTCAGTATTTGGCCTAGGCTTGCCTGGAGTTTTGTGTTTAGATCAGAATGGCAGCAAATTCACCAAGATCCACCTACTTCTGACTCCCAAAATATTTAGCTTTGTACTTTCATTGAAGTAATATATCTAATATTAGGCTTCAAACACTGCAAATATCACAAAAAGAGAAACAAATATTGTGCATTCTAGTTAAAGAATGCAATTCTAGAGATGGATTGCTCAGTGATTACATATACTTGTTGCTTGTCTGAGCACGTACTTGAGACCCAGCTCTCTGTAACTCCAATTCCTTGACTGTGTAAGCATACGCATCCAGATCGGATGGCTCTGGACTCACAGGCACTTGTATTCATGCACTCATACCCACATGCTAAATATTAAAATTATTAAATATTTTTAAAATTTTTTAAAGAATTCAATTCCATTTATAGGTTCATGAAAGGGAACAAATATAATTTGAATAAAAATTCAGATTCAGCTGGAAATTGTAGTAAATATAAGAATGTCATTTATAAAACTTCATTTGACTAGGAAAATATATGAGTAAAGTAGTCCAAGTTATTAGCAGACAAAATGTAATTAGAAGAAAAGGCTGGACTGGGCTTAAAAGATGCAACATTTAACTGGCAAAACTAAATTAGAGTTTAAATTACATATTCATAAATGCTAGCTGGGTACAATAGCATTCCCTTCAGCAAAAATAATTTAACATCAAATCTAACTAATGACAAATTTTCCCTCATTCATTTAGCCAATATAACATGTGATTTTTTTCAAATTCATCTTGAAATGATTTGTTCCTTTTAAAAAATGTTATGTGTTTAATTACAAGGCAAAGAAACACTTTAAAACAATAAAACTTTATAATAAAATATCAAGGAAGAATTTACCTCAAATTCTGAATCTATTAGATAATTTTCCTGTGTAAATACATTTTTGTATGATGAATAGAAAGTTGCAAGACATAATCATTAAGAATCAATATTAATTTCTTAAATTTTGCTTGGTAGTAACTATTTTTAATTTTACAATAAGACAGCATTATGGGTGGAAATAGTAAATGAGTTTTTAACATTTGAACTGCATTTTATATTTGTATAAGATCAGCTAATTATTCAAAATGATTTCCTTATTACGATCAGAAATGTCATATCTATAAACAGTATGAAATAATAAACAGTGTGTTCTTGTGATCTAATACAAAGCATCCTTGCAATGGTTTACTGACCTCTTCTTTACTGATATGTTCATGAATATTTTTCCATTTATGTAGAAGTGTAAGAACATAGTACATAATCATTGCTTCCTATGGGAAGGCAATAATGAAGCATAAGGAAAAGTTACTTAACTATTATTTTCTTCTGCCATCACTGTTTCATTGAAATATTCCATTGAGAAGCAAAACCCGAAAGTTCAAATATTTGCAGAAAATCTCTTTCTTTATCACAAAACACAGAGAAAATGTATTTGTCGAAATACTGAATTTAATAAATCCACAAAAATAACCTTAAGACAACAAGTCACCAAAAATCATTTTATGTCCTGAAACTGATAACAGGTAGAAACTAGATGTATGATGATAAATTTGATGACTAGAAAATGTGGTGCAGAAAGATCATTATAAATGTCTTTTATGTTTTCACTAGTTTTGAATGAAAGAAAGACAATATTTGAGATCTGCTATTTCAGAGTGGTTGTCATGATGTGTTATTTGGGTAGTTATTGAACAGGATCTCATATAACCTAGACTAGCCTCAGAAATCATTAATATAGCAAGAATACCTTTTGTTTTATTTTTTAAATTGTATTTATTTTGTTATGAATGCTTTGCCTGAATGGATGTATTTGTTTCACATGCATGCCTGGTGCCCATGGAGGTCAAAAGCAGGTACCAGATTCCCAAGAACTGGAGTTTCAAATGTTTGTGAGTCACCATGTGAGAGATAGAAGTTGAACCTGGTTCTTCTGCAAGAGCAACAGTTCTCTTAAGCACTGAACCATCTCTCTAGACCCAAATGTAAGCTATCTTTGTTCTCCTAATCATCTTTCCTCCACCTCCCAAATGCTTGGATTGAAAAAATGAGTTGCCATGCCCATTATGCTATTTGGAATGAAAGTAATGGTACCTTTTCTAGGAAAAAAAAAACAATCCTGGTAGACTTGTACATTTCAACACATGGTCAAGTTGAAAATAAAGTATAAACATACCTTAAACATCATACAAATTATTAGTATGATGGTGAAAGGAATGTGGATTGGAGGAGAAAGACCCATTAGAAAAAAATTCAATAATGTCAAGAATAATGCACTAATACTTGATAATTTAAAAATTGATGTCAGACATAGTGGTACACATCCATTATTTTGAAATTAGGAAAATGAGGCAAGACAATTATGGGTCAATTATGGTCACGGACCATTTGTGTCTTCACCTACGAGTGTCAGTCGATAATCAACCTTGTGTCCTGAGGGTTCCTTCCTCGATCTCTTTCATGGGTTCCTCGACTTCCCCAGAAGTTGGGAGATCCACCTTCTTATTGTACTTGATTGATCAAGGGGGACGCGAGTACAGAGATCGACGTATATACCTTCTTCTACCGGAAGTTAGCCATCATTGGGAGGAGAGGCCCCTTGGTCATACAGACTCTATATGCCCCAGTACCGGGGAATGCCAGGGCCATTAAGTGGGAGGGGGTGGTTAGAGGAGCAGGGCACAGATGCGGGAGGGTAAGGGAACATTTCTGGATAACATGTGAATTGTAAATGAAGAAAATATCTAATAAAGAGAAAAAAAAGCCAATTTGAGCTACAGAGTAACTTATATTACCTTCCACAAAATCTTCAACCTAATTTTTTCCTGCCTACAAGAAGTGCAAGAATAGGGTTGGGGGGCTGGAGAGATAGCACAGTGGTTAAGAGCACTGACTGCTCTTCTGAAGGTCATGGGTTCAAATTCCAGCAACCACATGGTAGCTCACTACCATCCATAACAAGATCTGATGCCCTCTTCTGGAGTGTCTGAAGACAGCTACAGTGTACTTACATTAAATAAATAAATAAATAAATAAATAAATAAATAAATAAATAAATAAATAAATAAATCTTAAAAAAAAAAGAAGTGCAGGAATAAAGATGGAGCGGATATTGAGAGAATGGTCAACTTGAGACCCATCCAATGGGAGAGAGTCAACCCTTGACACTATTAATGATATTCTGCTATGCTTGCAGACAGGAGGCTTGCATAACTGCCCTCTGTGAGGCTACACCCAGCAGCTGATGGAAACAGATGCAGAGACCCACAACCAAACAATAGGTGGAGCTGTGGTAATCCTGTGGAAGAGTAAGGGAGCCTGAATGGTCAAGAACAGCAAAAGAAGACAGCTAACCTGGGCCCATGGGAGCTCACAGAGATTGAATCACCAACCAAAGAGTGTGCATAGGCTGGACCTAGGCCTCTTACATACATGTAGCAGATGTGCAGCTTGATCTTCATGTTGTCCCCTAACAATTAGAGTAGTGGGCAGGGGGTCTGTCTCTTACTCTGTTTTGAGCCTTTGGATCCCTTTCCCGTAGTTTCACTGCCTTGTCTGGCCTCAATGGAAGAGGAGGAGCTTAGCCCCACTGTGACAGGATGTACCAGGATGGGTGGGTACCTATGGGGTGGGGCTCCACTTCTCTGAGGAGGAGAAGGGGGAACTGGAAGAGGAGGTATAAGAGTGGGACTGGGAGAAAAAAAATGGATGGGAATGAGCTACAACCAGGCTATAAAGTAAATAAATAATTAATGGAGAAAGAAAAGAAAGTTCTTAAAGTTAGAAGACAAAGTTTTTATACACCAGTATTGAACGTTATTGAAATAATTAATTGAATGTTTTGGTTCAGTGCTCAAAGTATCTTATGATGAACAGCCTCATAGACAAAAAGAATCCCTCAAACAGGGGCCATACTTAACCTCTGGATATGGTCTCTAGGGGTTTTCTATCCCCTTTGTTGAATATTTCAGCTCATGTCATACATGACTGAAGGATGGGGGCCACCTATTAATCTCAAAAAATATTAATACAAAATTTCTCCTGTCTAAAAAAAATATAGGGACAAAAAGTGGAGCAGAGACTGAAGGAGAAGCCATCCTTAGACTGCCCCATTTGGGGATTCGTCTCATATGCAAACACTATTTCTGATGCCAAAAAGTGCTTGCTAACAGCCTAATGGAGGAGTTAGGGGAAGGATTGAAGAAGCTGAAGGGGTTTGCAACCCCATAAGAAGAACAACAATATCAACCAACCAGACCCTCCAGAGTTCCCAGGGACTAAATCAACAACCAAGGAATACATATGGAGGGACTTGTGGCTCCAACTGCTTATGTAACAGAGGATGGCCTTATCTGGCATCAATGGGAGGAGAGGCCCTTTGTCCTGTGGAGATTAGATGCCCCAGCATAGGGGAATGATAGGTAGGAGTGGGTGGGTGGGAGAGCTCCCTCATAGAAGGAGGGGACAGGGGTATGGGATAGGGGATTTGCAGACAGGAAACTGGGAAAGGAGATAACATTTGAAATGTAAATAAACAAAATAACCAATAAAAAAGTCCAGTCCCCAGCTTTATGCCCAGTTTAGTAGCAAAAAACTTGCCGGAGCCTCCCTTCCCCCCAACTCCCATCTGCATTAAAGTGGATCACAGGCAGACCTAACTCCTCATAACTTCCTTCCCTCCATTCATTGCATTATCTCAGGCCCAAGCTCCAGGCCCTCCCTGGGAAACCGCAGGCCACTCCTGCTATGGAAACAGATAAACTGACTTCATATCTTTACCTCTCCCCCTGTTCTGACACTCCAATCCTCAGTCTCATCCCCAGCTCTGTAACCTATTGTGGCATTCCATTCCTATCTGCCCTCATCTCCAGTGATCACACAAGTTTTCCCCTCTTAACTTTTTACTCTCAGCCCCTATCATTTGGACTAAACAGCAGCCTACATACTAGGAAAAGAATTTTACTAACTACACATCTGGTAGACAGCTAATATCCAAAATATGTCAAGAACTCAAGAAACTATGCATATTACTCATGCATTAAAAAATGAAATTATCAGGTAAATGGTTGGAAATAGAAAAGAAATCATCCTAAGTGAAGTAACCCAGACACAGAAATACAAATATGATATGTGTCCTCCTATATGTGGATATCAGCTATTAAGGCTATGATAACCAAGCTACAATCACTAGAACCACAAATATTAGGTATTGAAAAAGGGGCAGAGGAGAGGGTGCATAGTTTTCTCCAGGAAAGGGAAATGGATCAGTATAGGCAGTGGGGCATCAGAAAGAACAAGTAGAGACGGAAATGAAAGCAGAAATATGGGGAGAGACCTAAACACCAAGCCAGCCACAAAGCCCTGATCTACAATGGTATCCTATCTGCCAGATATGCTAGGGCAATGGTGACAAAAACCTTGTGGGAGTGACCAACAAATGTCTGATTTGACTTAAGGCCCACCCCACAAGATAGAACCCAACTGACACTGCTTCATTTATCAAGAACATGAGACTAGATAGTCTAAGGACCTAAGAAAAAATAAATAGTGCTGTTCTAAAAACAACATACAAAACCAACCAAACAAAACCTAATAGCACTAACATGACTCCTAATGACATTTTACTTAGCATTAACATGACTCCTAATGACATTTTACTACACTCAGCTGAAGTTTTTAAGGGAAAAATAAAAGCATGACTCCCGGAATTAGTCATGGAAGTAGTTTTATACATTCAGTCTAAACTGGATGGTGGTGATGGATGCCTTTAATCCCAGCATTCAGAAAACAGAGGCAGGAGGATCTGTCACCAACCTGGTCTACAAAGAGAGGAAGTCTACAGAGCTCCAAGCAAGAGAGAGAAAGAGATAAGGTTTAAAAATAGCAGTGTAGACTCTACGTCATTTGCCTGATTATTACTTAAGAGGTAAAGAAGATGGGACTAGAGAGATAGCTCAATGACTAAGAGCATCCCCGCACTAGAACTGGAATGTGCCTCTTCTGGATGGCTCACCACTCACTCACTGTCTGTAACTCTAGCTTCAGGAGATTCAGCATGCTTTTTTGGCTTCTGTGTGCACTGCATTCACAGGCACCTATCTACATGGACACACACACACACACACACACACACACACAGGTAATTAAAAATAAATCTTAATAAGAGAAGGGGAGAAGAAATGTTGTTCTCTTTCTTAGAGGGCTACATTTAAATATCCCGTTGTTTTCTTTAAGCATACAAGTGAAATAGAGCACAAAATATTTTTGAGGAGGCAATTAAAGTACTTAATCATAATAGATTATTGGTAATAGGGAGAATGAAGGTTCACTAAGTACCTTAACTGTCCACTTACCTTTTCAGTAGCTGTGGCCATAAACAATGCACTATTTACAGTTTGTCAATAGTCCAGAAAGCCAAAACGCATAAGTTAGAATCAAGGGCTATAATGATGTTGCATGACTCAAATGAGTGTTCCAGTTTAGATTCATGGATTCTCAGAGAAAACAGAAAAATTGCTAGGTCAGAGAGCAAAAGCAGCAAACATCAAGTTTTCAGTGAAAGATTTCTCACAGTTCCCACGAGTTTCTTTCATTTTGAATTTCTTTCAAACAGATACAGTGAAAACTTTTGTTGGGCCCAATCTTTTTCAAGGATGTTTGTATAGCAAACAGCTTTAAAAGATACAATGCCTCCTTGTGGAGCAAAAGGAAGATAGTCAAATGGGCCATGATAAAGATAGTATCCTCTTCAAGCACAAATGTTAGGTAGGTTTGCCCAGAGTTCCTTTAAAAGACTGATGTTACGTTGTTAAGATGGCTCTGTGGGTAAGGGCACTTGCCTTCAAGCCTGACTGTTTGAGATTGATCCCCAGTGCCCACACAATGGAAGGTGAGAACCAATTCCCATGTTATTCTCTAACCCCTACACACATAGCATGATGTGTTTACATGTGTTCAGGATCATTTAGCTGTGATGAAAACACTCAGGAAAACAAGCATCTACCTGGACATCTATCTGTCTATAAAACCTTCATGATAACCAGAGCAGGTTTCTGTCCCATATCCTCACATCTTCTCAGATCTTCCTAAAGAGGAGGGGAACAGGGTTGAGAGCAAGGCAAATTGTATCCTGTCCCTTACAAAGTTACTCATTTTTGTCATGACACCTCAAACACTATGAGGTAATTTACCTTTCCAAAGGCCACTCCTTAGGTTAATATCATGTTGGGAGTTTGGACACACATTTTTTTCAGTTTATAATAGGAACAAAGGGAGAACAAATACAACCAGGAATTTCATGCTGTCTGCATGCCATAAATATCAAAATCTGTTTCTTGTCTTCTACCAGTATTATGAAATTAATATCAAGTCTAACATGATAAAACTGGTTAAATCTCAGACCATTCATGATTCCTTACAAAAATGCACTAGCATATATTAATTGTACATTGTGATGGGATACGGTGTGTCATTTCTCTTCATACATGAAGCATGAACTTTTCAAATATAATTTCATTTTATTGACTATTTACTTACATTGCAAATGCTATCCCCCTTCCTGGTTTCCCCTCCACAAACAGGAGCAATTCTGAGTAAAAATATCTGTAATAGGTGGTTGGCCCCATTCCTTAACCAGGGGCCATGCCTAACCTCTGCATATGATCTCTACAGGTTCTCTCTCCCATTTGTTGGATATTTCAGCTAGTGTCATCCCCATTGGGTCCTGGGAGCCTCTTGCTTTCCTGGCATCTGCGACTTTATGATAGCTACTCCCCTCTCCCCCACTGCTACACACGTCTGTTCAATTTCCTGACCCTCTGTACATCTCCCCTGTCTCCTCCCACACTTGATCCTGCCCCCTTTCCCCCTCCCCCTCATCTCTCCCTCCCAAGTCCCAACCCCCCCTCTACTTCCCATGATTACTTTGTTCCCCCTTCTAAGTAGGACTGAAGCATCCACACTCTGGTATTCCTTCTTCTTTAGCTTATTATTGTCTGTAAGTTGTATCATGAGTATTCCGAGCTTTTTTTCCTAATATCCACTTATCAGTGAGTACATACCATGTGTGTTCTTTTGTGACTGGGTTACCTCACTCAGGATGATATTTTCTAGTTCCATCCATTTGCCTAAGAATTTCATGAAGTCTTTTTTTTTAATAGCTGAGTAATACTCCATTGTGTAGATATATCACATTTTTTTATCCATTCTTCTGTTGAAGGACATCTGGTTTTTTTTTCCAACTTTTATTAGATAATTTCTTCATTTACATTTCAAGTGTTATCCAGAAAGTTCCCTATACCCTCCCCCTTTCCCCGCCCTGCTCCCCTACCCACCCGCTCCCACATCTTGGCCCTGGTGTTCCCCTGTACTGGGGCATATAAAGTCTGCATGACCAAGGGGCCTCTCTTCCCAATGATGGCCAACTAGGCCATCCTCTTCTATATACGCAGCTAGAGACATGAGCTCGGGGGGTATTAGTTAGTTCATGTTATTCTTCCACCTATAGGGTTGAAGACCCCTTCAGCTCCTTGGGTACTTTCTCTAGCTCCTTCCTTGGGAACCCTGTGTTCCATCTAATAGCTGACTGTGAACTTCCACCTCCATGTTTGCCAGGCATTGGTATAGTCTCCCACGAGACAGCTATATCCGGGCCCTTTCAGCACTATCTTGCTGGCATATGCTATAGTGTCTATGTTTGGTGGCTGATTGTGGGATGGATCCCTGGCAGCCGCAGTCATTGGGTCCATCCTTTGGATTCCACTTCGCAGATGATCTCTGTAACTCCTTCAATATGTGCTTTGTTCTTAATTCTAGGAAGGGGTGACGTGTCCACATTTTGATCTTCCTTCTTCTTGAGTTTCATGTGTTTAGTAAATTGTATCTTGGGTAATCTAAGGTTCTGGGCTAGTATCCACTTATCAGTGAGTACATGTTATGTGAGTTCTTTTGTGATTGGGTTATCTCACTCAGGATGATGGCCTCCAGATCCATCCATTTGCCTAAGAATTTCATATATTTATTGTTTTTAAATATATACCATTGTGTAAATATACCAAAATTTTGTATCCATTCCTCTATTGAGGGACATCTGGGTTTTTTCCAGTTTCTGGCTATTATGAATAAGGCTGCTATGAACATAGTGGAACATGTGTCCTTATTACCAGATGGAATATCTTCTGGATATATGCCCAGTAGGGGTATTGCAGGGTCTTCTGGTAGTACTATGTCCAATTTTCTGAGGAACCGCCAGTCTGATTTCCAGAGTGGTTGAACCAGCTTGCATTCCCACCAACAATGGAGGAGTGTTCCCCGTTCTCCACTAGGTGCGGTCGTAGACAACAGTGGACTTAAAAACTAGAATCGGTAAGAATGACCACACTCCACCTTAGAGTCCCAACAAAACTAGACGTAAAGGGACTACTAATTCCTACAACTTGTAAAAAAGTTCACGAAGAGTCGGTAAGTCATAAGGAGTCAACTCTTAAGAAACAAATTGAGACACGGGGTGAAATTAATGGGAATATTTGATTTTCTGGTGTCCACCTTCTTGAGTTCTTTATATATATTGGACATCATTCCCCTATCTGATTTAGGATTGGTAAAGATCCTTTACCAATCCGTTGGTGGCCCTTTTGTCTTGTTGACAGTATCTTTTGTCTTACAGAAGCTTTGCAACTTTATGAGGTCCCATTTGTCAATTCTTGATCTTACAGCACAAGCCTTTGCTGATTTGTTCAGGAATTTTACCCCAGTGCCCATATCTTCGAGGCTTTTCCCCACTTTCTCCTCTATAAGTTTCAGTGTCTCTGGTTTTATGTGGAGGTCCTTCAACCACTTAGACTTGACCTTAGTACAAGGAGATAAGAATGGATCAATTGCCAGTCTTCTACATGGTAGCTGTCACAGTGGCAACTTTTAAAGTGATAAAGAAACTGAAGTACTTGTCCTCAATCAGGTTGATATGTAGCATTATAAAGGATCATTGTAAGAATTGAAGCAACAAGTCTATGCAGCTCACATCCTATCATAATGATAGTTCATAGGCTAGGAGTAGATGTGGCCATTCAGCACTATGAACACCATAGATGAGGTACTGTGGTGCTCCTCACTACCAATGGTAGTGCACTGCTGCTGGTACTACATGACATCAAGAAGGTCACTTTGGCCTTCTTTGGCTATGTGTATCAGAAAACAAATAGGGCATTCTTCTCCCCTTCCCCATTTCTTTGTCTCTAATATGCTATGGAGACAGTATGACATCCAGAGCCATGGAGTTATGCAAGACCCTTCCATGCCACTGCAGTCCTAGCAGGAGCTTAGACTCATGGTGCTTCCTCACTTCCTTGTTGGTTTCATGAACTTGAGAATGGCAGAGGCAGGAAGAGTATTTTGCCTCTTGAGTCTGGTGTCAGTCAATATATGGTTGATCATGCCCTTGATTTGGGAGCTGGGGGGACAAATACCCTTATATCTTTACTAGGTTTTATGACTACATTCATTTCCCTCCATGTGACAACACATATACCCTCTAGTACGAGACAGATAGAAAGCTTAGTTTACAGTCAGTATCCCAAGCTGAGATTTCAAGGCACCCACCTGTAAGCCAACGCTGTGGAATGTTTATGATGTTGCAGAGATGGGAAAATTCAGGGTTTTCTTCCTCCTATTGCAAACCCAGACAATAGATAATATCTCAAGATGACTCCAGGTTCCAGAATTTTGGGGAGTTGTCTGAAGATAATGTGATATGCTTTTCCAAAGGAAGACTGCCATGAAAATAACCAAGTTGCTTCTCTAAGTGTGTTGCTAACCCCTAAGGATTGTGAAACCTTACAGTAATTACAATTAACAGGGTTTGTACTAATACAGTTCGCTAGAATTCTGTATGCCACCCTTGTTGCTTTCAAAATGGAGACACACACTCCTCGTAGTTGTGCAGTCATGGTGTCAAATGATGGAATACTGTGTGTGTTTTTATGTTATTGTCCTTTATTTCTGAATCTTAAAAGCTTTCTTGGTGATATTGATTGCAGCCCTCTGGATATTCACATCAATATGTAGTTACTTACATCGTTGCTTTCTTTATGGAAGAAATGAAAGGCATCTTTTCTCTGTTATGGTGAAGAACGCCTCCCTATTCGTAATTCATGAGTGATTTCTGCACCATTCTGAATGGCCATCACTTGGCTCAGGAAAATTCAGTCCCATGGATATTCAGCCTCTGGGATCCTCCTATTTCTCTGATTTCCTTCATGAAACTTTGGTTGCTTTTGCCTATGATGACAAATAAATGAATCAAAGTAAGGAAAAGGAGGTTGAGAAAGTAGGTTTAAGGGAGAGACAGATAATAGATAATCTTTACTTTTTTCTTTAGATGATTCACATAAGCCCACCAAAGTAACAAAGGAAGCTATAATGAAAACACAATAGTGTTTATTTGCCTGCCATTTCTTCTATAAGTTATCTTTTGGAAGCCTAGATACAATGAATAGACATATTAATCTCAGAAGTCTAGAACTTTGCATTTCATTGTTTTCTACATTTTACTGTGAATGTTTTCAAATATCCAAAAATAGAACTAATTGCAGAGAAAAGCCATATAATCATCATTTAGAGTCCAGAAATTAGCATTTTAATGTCTGTGCTTTATTAAATATGTGCCTATACATCCACCAATTCAAATTGTTTTGATGAATTTCAAAGTTTCAAATATCAGTATACTATTTTCAAACATTATAGTATACATAACTATAGTACAAATTTTCTTTAGTGTTCTTTTCCTTTTGTCTGGTATTAGAGTTCTGTTGTCTACAAATAATACTAGCTCAAAGGTTATGAGGAACACTTAGTACATCATACCTGTAAGTCAAAAGCTCAACACAGCATAGCTGGATTCTCAAATTAGTAACAGGCTTAAAGCAAGGGACCATGTTGACTGGAGAATTTACTGGTCTGTTCATGGTATAGACTAAATTTAGTTCCTTGTTTCTACTGGCATAAGGTACTGGATTTCTTAGTACCTGTAAACCAGGGGCTATTTTCAGCTCCTAAAGACCACTCCTATTACTTACCATGTGTCTCCATTCACACCTGAGGCTTACAAATTAATAATGAAGAATCTCTCTTGTAGTGGATCTCTTGTGCTTTGAATTGTTGGATTTCTTATCCTCTGACATTTACGCCCAGGTTTAAAGGAATCAAGAGTACAGACTGACCCATATTATCAGTCTTCCTTAGAGGCAACTTCATGTAACAATACCTATTCAAAGAGGTTTTCTACTTCATTTTCCTTGGGATTGTATCAGTCACATAATCTAGACTTCAATTTTATTCTGTGATTTGAAAGATAAATATGTTGGGTGCTACATTCCATAAGTTTCAACAAACACACTTTCCCCATGAAGGTACAGAGTAATAGAAAAAGCAATATATTTAATTTTGTAAGAAAACTGTCAAGATGTTTCTAAAAAATGGTTGTGCGAATTTATAGTCCCACCATGAGACAGGGATTGGGTAGCTTCCAGTCATCACTAACGTTTTATGTGGTTGCATTTAATGTTAGCCATTCTAATAAATTATAATCATCTGTTACTGTGCCTTTGTTTCTTAGTTCTTTGAAGACTTTTTGCAAACAGTTTCACATGCTCATTGGTCAGTTGTGTGTCTTCCTTTGTGAAGTGTCAGTTCAAATATTTTACACATTTTCATATGGGTATTTTATGGTTGAGTTTAAGGACTTATTTATAGATTGTGCATTGTGCATCCCAGTCTTGATTCAATTACATGTCTTTGCAAATATTTTTATTCTAGTTTGTGGTTTGATTAGCAATTTCCTTAATGATGTGTTTTGATGAGCAGCTTTAAAATTAGATGGAGTCTAATTGACTTTTAAGCACAATGTCCCTGTGGGTCATGAGGGAAAAGATGTCCATCAACCAAAAAACAACGTATTACCCACAGGGACAGGAAGTAACTCCAGGGATGAGGCCTCTGAGTGCCTTTTTGTGGTGTATTACTGCTTCAAATTACCAGTTAAATATTTATTCATAAGTACAAAAATAACATGTTATATTGGAGGAAGAATTGTTGTAGAGATGCACATCTTTTTTTTTTTTTAATTTCACATTTCCCACTAGTTTATTTTAAAATTTATTTTAAAATGTGACACAGTGGGCTGGAGAGATGGCTCACCAGTTAAGAGCACTGACTGTTCTTCCAGAGGTCCTGAGTTCAAATCCTAGCAACCACATGGTGGCTCACAACTATCTGTAATGAGATCGAATGCCCTCTTCTGGTGTATCTGAAGACAGCTACAGTGTACGTACATACAAGAAGTAAATAAATCTTTTTTTTAAAAAGTGACACAGTGAATAGATGATTTCCATATTGTTTTTTTATTAATGCATGCACATACACATAATGAACTGGTTAAAGACTCCACCAAAATAGTTGCTAGAATGTTAATTCAGATGAAGTTTAAATACATAAGTTATTTGAAATGAGGTTTCTGTGGCTTAGCAATGACAGTATCAAGTGTTGGTAGCAATGCCAACTAAGAGGACTATACATATATTTCACCATGATGTCTTAACCAAAATTCTCAAAGTTTAATACATCTAGATTCTGTTGGTCAATTAAAAAAAAAAATCCTTAAGCAAAGGAGATGTAATGGAATCCTAAATGACAATTATTTCTTTAACAGGGTATTCAGCCCTCTGGAGAGCAGTGCAAATCCTTCTTAGATGCCATTTCAGATATTGATTATGCTAAACAGAAAAGCTACCCCTATTTCTAATTCCATAGAGCAGGAAAAAAAAAAAACACTGAAGAAGTTTCAATAAATAATGCTCAAACACGGCAGCACTTTTATTAACAAGAACAGAGTAATATGATCACAGGAAATATAGGTGTGAAATAAATGATCTCTCAGGTGACATAAATGAATACTAAGTATGATGAGGCACCCATGTGTGTCTCACAACTGCTGAGTAATTGCCTGCTAGCAATGAAAGAGGAGAGCAGCGCCGGGCAGTGGTGGTGCACACCTTTAATCCCAGCACTCGGGAGGCAGAGGCAGGCGGATCTCTGAGTTCAAGGCCAGCCTGGGCTACAGAGTGAGTTCCAGGGCAGCCAGGGCTATACAGAGAAACACTGTCTTGAAAAACAAAAGAAAGAAAGAAAGAAAGAAAGAAAGAAAGAAAGAAAGAAAGAAAGAAAGAAAGAAAGAAAGAAAGAAAGAAAGAAAGAAAGCGAGCAACATTTATACCACAAAATGACTGCAGACCACATTACTTCGAAAAAGGTAACAAAGGTCATGTCTCATAACCAGAAAGGGGGAGCCATCTGATTACTAATGGGGCCAAGTGCTCTGATGAATGTCAGTACCGCAGGATACTCTTTCCTCTTTAAGATGAAGTCAAAGTTTATGTTCTTTTTTTTTTCAATTTTTTTAATTAGATATTTTCTTAATTTACATTTCAACTGCTATCCCGAAAGTCCCCTCCCCCCTCCCCCCTCCCTGCTCCCCTGCCCACCCACTCCCACTTCTTGGCCCTGGCGTTCCCCTGTATTGTGGCATATAAAGATTGCAGTACCAAGGGGCCTCTCTTCTGAATGATGACCGACTAGGCCATCTTCTGCTACATATGGAGCTAGAGACACGAGTTCTGG
>LR753322.1:1908146-2076962 GCA_902729485.2 Mus minutoides
TATAGCTGTCTCGTACAGAAGTGGATGCTCACAGTCATCTATATGATGGAACACAGGGCCCACAATGGAGAAGCTAGAGATAGAACCCCAGGAGCTGAAGGGGTCTGCAACCCTAGAAGAGGATCAACAATATGAACTAACCAGAACCCCCAGAACTCGTGTCTCTAGCTCCATATGTAGCAGAAGATGGCCTAGTCGGTCATCATTGGGAAGAGAGGCCCCATGGTACTACAATCTTTATATGCCCCAATACAAGGGAACGCCAGGGCCAAGAAGTGGGAGTGGGTGGACAGGGGAGCAGGGAGGTGGGAGGGGGGAGGGGACTTTCGGAATAGCATTTGAAATGTAAATTAAGAAAATATCTAATAAAAAATGGAAGAAAAGAAAAAAAATAAGGGAAAAAATAAAAATAAAAATAAAAAAAAGAAAAACAATAGAAAGGTAATGTAAATATTTTAGTTCTTTTAGGTTACTGTTGGGGAAAATCATTAGTATGGTATTTGCTTAGGTTTTTTTGTTCACATCTTTGAATAGCATAAAGAAACTCTCTTTTTCAAATACTATTACTTTTATTTTATTTATTTTTACATTATAGTCTTTGCCCTACTCCCAGTCCACCCTCCCACAATTTCTCATCCCATTCCTCCTCCCCCTTGCCTCTGAGAGGGTACTCCCCTGTACCAGGCCTCCACTTTCCCTGAGGTCTCAAGTCTCTCTAAAATTAGACCCCTCTTTTCCCACTGAAAAGACCAGGCAGTCGCTGCTATGTATGTGTACAGGACCTCGGATCAGCTCTCGTATGCTGCCTGGCTGGTTGTTCAGTGTCTGAGAGATCTCAGGGATCCAGGTTAGTTGAGACTGTTGTTCTTCCCATGGGGTTGCCCTCCTCCTCAGTTTCTTTCTTCAGTTCATCCACAGGGATCCCTGACTTTAGTCCAGTGGTTGGGTGTAAGTATCTGTGTCTGTTTCAGCCAGCTGTTTGTTGGGCCTCTCAGATGACTACCATGCTAGGCTCCTATCTCTAAGTACACCATAGCACCAGTAATTGTGTCAGGCCTTGGTGTCCTCCCATGAGATGGATCCCAAGTTGGGCCTATCACTAAACTTCCTTTCCCTCAGTCTCTTCTCCATTTTTGTCCCTAAAGTTCTTTTAGAGAGGAACAATTCTGGGTCAGAGTTTTGATTGTGGGATGGCAAACCCATCCCTCCACATGATTTTTCTACTGGAAGTAGACTCTACAAATTCCCTCTCCCTACTGTTGGGCATTTCATCTAAGTCCCTCCCTTTGAGTCCTGAGGGTCTGGTCTCTCACCTCCCAGGTCTCTGGCACTTTCTAGAGGGTACCCCTACCTCCACCCCGCAAGGCTGCATATTTCTATTCAATGTGCTGGCCCTCAGGGCCTCTCTCCTATATCACCTCCCCCATACCTGATCATGTTCTTCTTCCCCCTCCCCTCTCCCACCAGATCCCTCCCTCCTTCTGCATCTTGTAATAAGTGGCATTGCAAGTATCCTCATTTGGACTCTTCTGCTTGTTAACCTTCTATAGATTGTATTCTAGGTATTCTGTACTTTTTTAGGTAATATCTGTTTATTAGTGAGTACATACCATACATATCCTTTTGGCTCTGAATTACCTTACTCTATACGATATTTTCTAGTTCTATCCTTTTGCTTGCAAAACTCAGGATGTCCTCATCATTGAGAACTGTGTAGTATTCCATTGTGTAAATGCTAACCTCCAAAACACCAAACAACCCAATTAAAAAAATGAGGTATAGAGCTAAACAGAGATTTCACAACAAAGGAATCTCAAATGCCTGAGAAGTACTTAAAGAAATGTTCAAAATCCCTAGTCATCAGGGAAATACAAATCAAAATGACCCAGAGATTCCCTTACACCAATCAGAATAACTGATAAGAATTAATATCCATTATTTAATTTCAAAATCCAGATGCAAAATCCAGGGCAAGAGTGATCACAATCCTCTCTTGAGATTAGTCATATGTTTAGTTCAAAAACTCAGGTGACAGCACATGTTGGCAAGGATGTGGAGCAAGAGGGACACTCTTCCATTTCGGGTAGATTGCAAACTGTTACTACCACTTTGGAAATCAATCTGGAGGTCCTGGGAAGATTGCAAATATATCTACCTGAAGACCCAGCTAGTCTACTCTTAGGCATATTCCCAAAAGGTGCCCCACAATACCATAGGGGCACATGCTCCACTATATCCATAGTGGGCCTTATCTGTGATAGCCAGAAGCTGGAAACAACCCAGATGTCCCACAAATGAAGAACAGATATAGAAGCTCTCTTTTATTCATACTTTGCAATTTGTTTGTAATCATGAAGGATTTTTGAATTTATTTAATTACTTACCATAAAGCAAAATGTTCATTCAGACAGTGTTGGGTTTATTACCTTGTATGGGAATGTATTTCCTTTTTCAATCAGCAATGAGTGTTCTTTTGTTCTCATAAGTACATGTATCAATGGCCCTTAGGCATGCCCTCAGCTTTCAGCCTGGGATTTCAAATGGGGGTGAGAGGCAGTACAAGAGGAATATACTTAGCCAGTTGCCTGGCTTGTCTGGAGAACATGTAGTAGCTGCAGGTGTGTGTGTGTGTGTGTGTGTGTGCGTGTGTGTATGTGTGTGTACATACCATTGAAGCAGATTGTTCTCTTTTGTGTATAAATAAAATGTTGTTTTATCCATTAATTTATTTCAAAATCCAGATGCAATGGGCAAGAATGATCATAGTCCTCTCTTGAGATTAGTCATACATGTGTATTTTCCTGTTTATGAATTAGAATAACACTACTCATTCATAAAGAATTGCTAATTTTGTTCTAGGGATGTCATTCAATTGATAGAGTGCTTGCTGAATATACTTGAAGCCCTGGGTCAAACTTCTAGCACCTCTTAAACCTGGCCTGGTAACACTTGCCTATACTCCTAACAGTCAGTGTGGGAGACAAGACAATAGGGGAAGTTCAAGGCCCCTCTGAGCTACATAGTTAGAGGCCAGCCTGACCCATATTGCATATTCCATATTCTGTTGCTCTCACCACAAAAGCCCTAGGAAACAAAAACTATACTTCTTTGTGTAGTAACTCTGCTTCTGCTTTTAAAGAGTGTTACTGCTTTCTGTAACATACTCATTAAAGTTTGGGATGAGTATACAACTATCTTGAAATGACTGAAAATACCTCTTTTCTTTTATTATCTAAAAGAATATGGGTATATTGTTATTATTTCTTATTTTTTAAAGAAATTTTCTTTTTTTCTCTTTATTAGATATTTTCTTCATTTACATTTCAAATGTTATCCAGAAATTTCCCCTTACCCTCCCGCATCCCCGCCCTGCTCCCCTACCCACCCCCTCCCACGTAATGGCCCTGGTGTTCCCCTGTACTGGGGCATATAGAGTCTGTATGACCAAGGGGCCTCTCCTCCCAATGATGGCCAACTAGGCCATNTGGTTGGTCCATCCTTTTGATTCAGCTTCACACATGATCTCTGTAACTCCTTCAGTGTGTGCTTTGTTCTTAATTCTAGGAAGGGGCAAAGAGACCACATTTTGAACTTCATTCTTCTTGAGATTCATGTGTTTAGTAAGTTGTATCTTGGGTAGTCTAGGCTTCTGGTCTAGTATCCACATATCAGTGAGTACATGTTATGTGAGTTCTTTTGTGATTGGGTTACCTCACTCAGGATGACACCCTCCAGATCCATTCATTGTTTCTAATAGCTGAGTAGTACTCCATTGTGTAAATGTACCAAATTTTTTGTATCCATTCCTCTGTTGAGGGACATCTGGGTTCTTTCCAGCTTCTGGCTATTATGAATAAGGCTGCTATGAGCATAGTGGAACATGTGTCCTTATAACCAGATGGAAACTCTTCTGGATATATGCCAAGTAGAGGTATTGCTGGATCTTCCGGTAGTACTATGTCCAATTTTCTGAGGAACCGCCAGACTGATTTATTCAATGAAAGAATCTGAGTTTGTAGTTTACTTTATGTAAAGACTTTTTTTTGAAAATTTCATGTATAATTTTAAATTAATTAATTGATGTATTTGTTTTATGTTCTTGGATGTTTTTTCTGGTGTGTATGTCTGTGTACCACATGTGCCTAGTTCTAGTAGAGACCAAAAGAAGAAATCAATCCCACCTGTGATGGTTTGTATATGCTCGGCCCAGGGAGTAGCACTACTAGAAGGTGTGGCCCTGTTAGAGTAGGTGTGTCATTGTGGGTGTGGGTTATAAGACTTTCCTCCTATCTGCCTGGAAGTCAGTCTTCCACCAGCAGCCTTCAGAAGAAGATGTTGAACTCTCAGCTCTGCCTACAGCCTGGATGCTACCATGTTCTTGCCTTGATGATAATGGACTGAACCTCTGAACCTGTAAACCAGCCCCAATTAAATGTTGTTCTTTTAAGACTTGCCTTGGTCATGGTGTCTGTTCACAGCAGTAAAACCCATCTAATTGGAGTTAAGAATGCTGTGAGCCAACATGTGCCTGTGGGAACCAAACCCATGTCCACTAGAACAACACCAAATGCTTGTAAACAGTGTGCCATCTTTTCATTATATATATATATGTGTGTGTGTGTGTGTGTGTGTGTGTGTGTGTGTGTGTGTGTAAAATTTTAATTTTTCTGATATTTTATTTTATTTTTATACATGTTTGAATCCACAAGACATTATTATAATGGCTTTATAGTCACTGAGTCCTTTAGGATTTTCTCAGATAGTCCCTATTTGTACCGTTCTTCCCTCCCTACTCAGTCTATCAGCTTCTATCTACAAGTATATAACTTGGAGTATATTCAAGTCTTGTTTTTCTTGTTTCTGGAGTACAGCTCCTTGAAAAAAATTGATACGATGTAACTCTTGAGGTAAGGTCCTTAAAATGACACAATTTGTGACTTGTTTACAGTCCTATGAATTGAAGTATAGGAAGTTCAACACTCTGAAGCTTCCATGTCCTTAGAAAGCTGAAGTCCTAATAGTGAAACCACATGTGTGAGAAATAGTTACCATTTACAACCCAACTTACTGTTTGAAAGATTGCCAGATAAAGATTAGGAACATGAATGAAGGGGCCATCAGGAGGTTTCACCTTCCAACTACTAAGTGACTCCCAGTTTAGGGGCCCCAGTTACAGTGGCACTAATGTTCACTGGCTGAATTCCTGACTCAGAAAGGATGAAAGTAAAATTATTGTTTCAGGTTCCTAACTTTTAGAGTTGGTAGATACATAATTACAAGAGGAGAAAATGAATATTTTAGAGGAAAAACAAAACAAATGGTAGGGAAATTAAAACAAATGAAAGGAGTAATATTAGAAATAAAAACTAGAAATATCAGTTTTTAGGAAAAAATGACTATAAGTAAAAGTACAGAATATATGTAATAAATGATTAAGATGCATTTAGAAAAGTGTTAAAGGTCAGCATTCAAAAGTCAATTGTATTTTTATACTGAAGTTTTACATTCTAATTTTGTAAAATGAAATACAAGGATATTAGACATTTGAAGAGGATTAAAGTATGAGAACTTGCTGTATCAGATGCCAAAATATGTAAATTTATAGTATTTAAGATAGCACAGTAATGGCACAAGAGTAGGCAGGCAAACAGAGCAGAATACAGAGATCTGAAACAGAGCTAAACATGTATAATCATTTGCTTTTTGACATAAAGCTATTAGAAATGCAGTGGTGGGGGGAAGGGGATTTTTAAAAAATGTATAAATTACAGATTAATTACATTACTATTTGAAAAAAGGCTTGAAAACTTATACCCTAAACTATTCAAGTTATATTTTAGACATAAATGTAAGGAGCGTTTATAAATGAATATAAAAATATCTTCAAGTCTTTGGGGTCTAAACAGTCATCTTTTACAATTCACAAAATGTACAAACTCTTGTCTCTCTCTCTCTCTCTCTCTCTCTCTCTCTCTCTCTCTCTCTCTCTGTGTGTGTGTGTGTGTGTGTGTGTGTGTGTGTGTGTGTGTGTGTGTGTGTAATATAATGAACTTAAAATTAAGGACAATAGTTCACACACAAAAAATTATACCATTTTAAAAGTGCCAAAGGCAGGCTCGGGTCCTTTTACAACCAAGGCCACTGAGCATTACCTCCTCTTTTCTCTGCTTCATGATCTATCCCAGTGTCAGGCATCCAAGCATTATGCATACTGTACCATTTACCGGAGTTATTCCTGCTATAAACCTGTTGCTTTATCCAAGTATTTTTATCATAGCAATGAAAAAGTAGCTGATACAGGTAGTTATAGATCAGTAAATCATTGTTTAGTGAGCAGGAAAATAGAGATGATGAACAGCAAATATTCTAAAGCAATATTTTTCATTCATTCATGCATTCATTCATTCATTTTTTATGCAACTATCATTGATGCAACCTAGCCTGGACTCGAAATTACTATCCCCGGTCTATCATGCTCTTCCTGTTTCAGCCTTCCATGCACTAGAAATACAGGTATGTTGCCACTGTGCCTGGCTCCTAAACAAAAGAAAATACAAGCATGAAATAAAAATCAGTATGAAAAGAAAATGGTAATAGGTATATGAAAAAAATCACATGGTGTATATAATGATATCGTGAAAGATGTTCTTTATATTCTTTCTTGGGGATTATATTTCTTTATCTGTTTTTCATGTTCACAGTTCTATCAAGTGTTAGCTGTTAAGTCAATGGTAACCAAGCTACAATCCATACAGCAATAGAGATTAGATATAGTGTAATGAATCAGGAGGAGCAGACAGATCTCCCTAGGAAAGGAAAATAGAATAGATAGTTATGGATATATGTCTGTATGTAGAACAGGAGGATTAACTGGGGAGACAGGGAGGAATGAGGGAGCAAATACTGGGAGAGACAGTTAAAATCAAGGGCCTTTTGAGGGTAGCATGAAACCTAATATAACAGAAGCTTCCATATATATAATATATATTATATAATTGTGATGGTTTGTATATGCTTGGGCCAGGAATTGGTACTATTGGAGGTGTGGCCTTGGAGTAGGTGTGTCACTGGGTGTGGGCTTTAAGACCCTAGCTACTATCTGGTTGGAAGTCGGTAGTCTGCTAACAGCCTTCAGATGAAAATGTAGAATTCTCAGATCCTCCTGTACCATGTCTGCCTAGGTGCTGCCATGTTCCCACCTTAATAATAGACCAAACATCTGAATCTGTAAGCCAGCCCCAATTAAGTGTTGTCCTTATAAGATTTGCCTTGGTCATGTTGCCTGTTCACAGTAGTAAAACCCTAACTACAACAGTAACTATCTTAGTCAGGGTTACTTTTCTTGTAAAACATCACGACCAAGAAGCAAGTTGGGGAGGAAAGGGTTTATTCAGCTTACATTTCCATGTTGCTGTTCATCACCAAAGGAAGTCAGGACTGGAACTAAGCAGGTAAGGAAGCAGGAGCTGATTCAGAGGCCATGGAGGGATATTACTTACTGGCTTGCTTCCCCTGGCTTGCTCAGCTTTCTTCTTTCTTTCTTTCTTTCTTTCTTTCTTTCTTTCTTTCTTTCTTTCTTTCTTTCTTTCTTTCTTTCTTTCTTTCTTTCTTTTTTGGTCCCATTTCTTATATTTTTTATTTGTTTTTATTTCCAACTTTTATTAGATATTTTCTTCATTTACATTTCAAGTGTTATCCAGAAAGTTCCCTGTACCCTCCCCCCTCCCGGCCCTGCTCCCCTACCCACCCACTCTCACATCCTGGCCCTGGCGTTCCCCTGTACTGGGGCATATAAAGTCTGCATGACCAAGGGGCCTCTCTTTCCAGTGATGGCCAACTAGGGCATCCTCTTCTATATATGCAGCTAGAGACATGAGCTCAGGGGGTACTAGTTAGTTCATGTTATTCTTCCACCTATAGGGTTGAAGACCCCTTCAGCTCCTTGGGTACTTTCTCTAGCTCCTTCCTTGGGAACCCTGTGTTCCATCTAATAGCTGACTGTGAGCATCCACCTCCATGTTTGCCAGGCACTGGTATAGTCTNCTCAGGGGGTACTAGTTAGTTCATGTTATTCTTCCACCTATAGGGTTGAAGACCCCTTCAGCTCCTTGGGTACTTTCTCTAGCTCCTTCCTTGGGAACCCTGTGTTCCATCTAATAGCTGACTGTGAGCATCCACCTCCATGTTTGCCAGGCACTGGTATAGTCTCCCACGAGACAGCTATATCAGGGCCCTTTCAGCATTATCTTGCTGGCATATGCTATAGTGTCTATGTTTGGTGGCTGATTGTGGGATGGATCCCTGGCAGCCGCAGTCATTGGGTCCAACCTTTGGATTCAGCTTCACACATGATCTCTGTAACTCCTTCAATATGTGCTTTGTTCTTAATTCTAGGAAGGGGTGACGTGTCCACATTTTGATCTTCCTTCTTCTTGAGTTTCATGTGTTTAGTAAATTGTATCTTGGGTAGTCTAGGTTTCTGGGCTAATATCCACATATCAGTGAGTACTTGTTATGTGAGTTCTTTTGTGATTGCTTTCTTATATAACCCAAGACTACCAGCCCAGGGATGGCACCACCCACAAGGGGCCCTCCACCCTTGATCTCTAATTGAGAAAATACCTTACACCTGGATCTCATGGAGGCATTTCCTCAACTGAAGCTCCTTTCTCTGTGATAACTCTAGCCTGTGTCAAGTTGACACACAAAACCTGCCAGTACACACCCTTCAGTGTATACACCTCAAAGTGCACACACCCCACAGTGGACACATCCCACTCCTGGTACCTGTATTAGTCAGGGTTCTGTAGAGTCACAGAACTTATGGGTAGTCTCTATATAGTAAGGGAATTTGTTGATGACTTTCAGTCTATAGTCCAACTCCCCAACAATAGTCAACAGCAGCTGTGAATGGAAGTACAAGGATCTAAAAGTTGCTTAGTCCCACATGGCAAGCAGGCGAAGAAGAGAGAATAAATCTTCCTTCTTTCAATGTCCTTATGTAGTTATCCAGCAGAAAGTGTGGCCCAGATTAAAGATGTGTGCCACCAAGACTGGATCTGGGATTTGCTTTGTCCCAGATGAGCTTGAACTCAGATATCTCCTTGTCTTAATCTTCTGGGATTCATAGCCACTATGCCTCAAGATCTCCTTGCCAAGATCCAGGTCAGAAACTTGTATCTCCCTGCCTCCAGATTAGGATCACAGGTGAGCCTTCCAATTCTGGATTGTAGATCATTCCAGATATAGTCAAGTTGACAACCAGGAATAAATACCCACTACAGTAACATATATTATATATAATTTAATTATATATATATATATATATATATATATATATATATATATATATATATTATGTGAAAATTATAATATATAATGAAGGTATGTTAAATGAAATTGCCAAAACATAGAGGAGACAGAGCCCCAACTGGCCATCTTTTGTCATCAAATCACACTTCTATTCCACTTTCTGGATTACATCTAATGTACTTGGTCAAAGATCAAGGGGAGTTGGGGGTCTAAAGGGGGCCCATGGAAAGTCCCAAACCACCCAGGCTGTTGCCAAGATTATAGATTGTTCTGTACAAACTGACATCAAGACCTCATTGCTGAAGACAGTACCTCCACAACTGATTGAACATGGAGAAGATGAGCTGGTGCCTACATAGAGCCTCACCTTACATTCTAGCATTTTTGGTGCTCTACACATTATCAAAAGAGAAACAAACACCAACCCAGCCACAAAAGCTTTGACATTAGTGTCCTGACTGCAAGATAGGCTAGTGGCACAAAGCTTTTGAGAAAGACTAAACATGCCTTATGACTTCTATCCCCTACACTTCATGGGAATGGGGCCAAACACTAGAGATTAGATAACCCAGGAACCAAGTGTAAAGTCAAAACTAAATACTACTGCTGTTTTTAAAATTTTTATTTGTTTTATTTATATGAGTACACTGTAGCTGTCTTCAGACACACCAGAAGAGGGCATCAGAACCCATTACAAATTGTTTTGAAGCCACCATGTGGCTTCTGGGAATTGAACTCAAGACCTCTGGAAAAGCCGGGCGTAGTGGTGTACACCTTTAATCCCAGCACTCAGGAGACGGAGGCAGGTGGATTTCTGAGTTCAAGGCCAGCCTGGTCTACAGAGTGAGTTCCAGAACAGCCAGGACTACACAGAGAAAACCTGTCTCGAAAAACCAAAAGAAAAAAAAATAAAAATAAAAAAAGACCTCTGGAAAAGTAGTCAGTGCTCTTAACCACTGAGCCATATCTCCAGTCCAATACTAATGTTCTTTAAAAAAAGCAATAAAGTGATTCCTAATGACATTAAGTTATACTCATAGATGAGTGCCTTTTTCAGAGAAACTTCCTCATGCAGCAGATGGGAACAAGTACAGAGACCTATAGCCAGACTTTGTGCAGAGTGAGACACCTTGGAACGATCAGCAGTAAACAGGATGTCTTCAAATTCTTCCCTCAGGCCTCAGGGAACTCTAGGGAAGAGGAAGTAGAAAGTAAGAGCCAGAGGGGATGGAGGACACCTGGAGAAAGAGGCCCTCTAAAGCCGCGTGATGGAAGCTCACAGGAATGCAGAAACTGAAGCAGCAGAGTCCACACCAGGCCTTTTGCATATATGTCATGGGTCACAGTTTAGTGTTCTGTTTCCTGAGTGTGAGAACAAGTAGGCCTGTTTCTTGCGCCTCTTTTTCTTCTGATTGACTGGGTCTTTTTGGATTAGTTTTTGTTTATCATATCATATAATATTATATTATTATTATCCACTAGAAACTTGTTTGTTTTCTAATGAGAGACAGAAGCGGGGACAGGAGATCGGAACAAACTGGGAGAGGGAGAGGGAGAGGGAGAGGAAACTGTAAGATATATTATGTGAGGAAAAATCCATTTTTAATAAAAGGATTTTAAAACCCAAGATCCTCACTGTACTGTACACTAACTAAAGGTTCTTGGGAAAGTACCTTAACACTGAAAGTTTGCTTCCTGAATCCAGATGATATGGGTATTAATAGTGTATACTTCATTTAACTGTGGCAATTACGTAAGTACATGCATGCAAAAGATTTGTTGGGCCGGGTGTGGTGGCTGACGCCTTTAATCCCAGCACTTGGGAGGCAGAGGCAGGCGGATTTCTGAGTTTCCAGGACAGCAAGGGCTTTACAGAGAAACCATGTCTTGAAAAACAAAACAAAACAAAACAAAACAAAACAAAACAAAACCCCAAAAAAGAAAACCCCAAAAGATTTGCTATTATGAAAATGATTATCATGTCTACTCAGTTCTAAAATATATAATGAGTGCTGTATATTAGAAATACACTCAAATGATTGTACAAATTGGTTTATGTGTTTTTTTCTAAGTAAATTTTATTATATCTTGTATTTTGGCCACAGAGTTTATTGCTGAACAGATGATTGAAAATCACATTCAACACTATAAACAGCTTTTACTTAATGAGATCATATCAATACATAAGTGTGTTACTTACAGAATCATTAAAAAGAAGTTATGTGTTGACTGTACACTACATTACTGCCTTGCTAAAAGCAATAACATGCATGATCTAATAGCTTTAACATTTTAGGAGTTGGGTAATATTATTATGACCATTCTGCACAAAAAGTAGAAGCTGAATTTTATAATAATTAAATCTAGTCCAAAGTCATAAGACAATTACAACATCTAGGATTTAGAACCTAATCTCTAGAGTCCATAAACTTGATCATTACACTGACAATCTGTAAAATGTGCTTGTATGTGTTTGGGAGAGTCTTGAGAAAGGCTAAATATGAATTATTCTATTTAGAAAATAGAATTTTTCTCAAGGTACCAAGACTCTTAATTAGTACTATTGGGAGGAGAAATCAGGAAAATATGAAAATAATTATAACTGAAAATTTATCAACTTCTTTTACCATAAATCAAAATTTTTTGTTTTGTCTTGTTTTTGGAAAAAAAATTACCAAATTCTGTAATAGTAACTTGTGCTGGCTAGCCTTACATTAACTTGACACAAGCTAGAGTTATCTGAAAGGAGGGAAACTCAATTGAGAAAATGTCTTTGTGAGATCAGGTGGTAAGGCATTTTCTTAATTAGTGATTGAGGGGGGAGGGCCGAGCCCATTTTGGGTGGTGCCTCATCTGGACTGGTGGTCCTGGGTTCTATAAGAATGCAGGCTGAGCAAGGCCTGGGAAGCAAGCCAGTAATCAGCAGCACTCCAGGGCCTGTGAGTCAGCCCCTGCCTCCAGGTCCCTGCTCTGTTTGAGTTCCTGTCTTGACTTCCTTTGATGATGAACAGAAATATGGAGTATAAGCCAAACCAACCCTTTCCTTCCCAGCTTGCCCATTGTTCATAGTGTTTCGCCACAGTAATAGAAACCTTAACTAAGACATAACAAAATAAAATATAAAATAAAACCTCAAAAAATAAATCTATAAAGTGTGTGGGAGGATGGGGGAGGGGAGTCAAACCAGGCCCTTTGGAAGAAATAAAACCTAAAATATCATTCTCCAGCATAATGTTATTTAATCTGTTCTTATGCTAACTGAATTAACCTTTTCCTCTTGTGGAATCAATGGCACCGATGAAAGAGGGTTGCACCAATAGCTTTTTTATCTAAGTATCAGATTTTTTTCCCCTCCAAGTATCAGAATGTTTTTGAAAACGGTTGTTGATTTTGCCCGTAATCCTATTATTTGATGAAACCCTCAATTATAAGTGTTCTGGTACAATGGATGACAGAACATTCTATCCTGTTGAAATTCTGTGGAGAGCTGGGAAAAAAAAATTCTCGAAAAGTCTCTGCTTTCCTAGGTGCCAGACGTTTTTCTTCTATGAGCCAGTGGTGCCCTCTAGTGATTGTACCAATAAACGCAATTTGTATGTGGACAGAACCCTGAACCCAATACTTGTCTGGAAGTGTCCTAAGGTTGCTTTCTTCTCTTGCACATCACTTCGTTCCAGGCGAGGAATAAAAGCGAAGAATTACTCAGCCAAACATTGTATGTTAATTCATCTGAGCTTTCCTGCTGATATTCTCATTTTCTTTACAGTTAGCTAGAATGAAAGGAAGTCCACCTAAATGTAGTGTGTGTGTGTGTGTGTGTGTGTGTGTGTGTGTGGTTTAAATATTTACATGTTGATGTCTGTGTGTCATATTCCTTGTCCTCCATATTTTAGAGAAGGCAGGAAGGAGGGCTTCAGGTGTTCTGAATGATGTTGCTCGTGATACATGCAATAACCAAGGCTTTTGAAGACCAACATGATTATTTTTATTTTGAAACAACCAACGTACTGTGTATTGAACACATAAAATTGTAACTGTACACACAATTCTAGTTAAATATACAGCTGAAAAATGTGTATTATTTCTAGTTGGTTATCGTCTGATGAATAAGTAATACACTGGAATTTTATTCAGCTCTAAAGAAAATAAAGCTTTCAGTTAAGTCGATGGATTTAGAAATAATCATTTTGAGTGAGATAACAGCCCTCCAAAGAAAAACTTCCCATGTTTTTTTTAGAATATATGGATCTGAACACCGAATATTTAAATTTATGTTTAATTTGTCATAAAGGTAGAACCTATGAAAGTAGAAAGAAACCATGGGTGGGGACCAAGCAGAAAGGTCTTGGGGGAAGGTTGAAAATTATAAGTGGTATGAAGAGGAAAGGGTTGGAAAGATAGTGGACTTGTTAATACATTTTTTTGACAAACTTGTCATGAACCAAGGTCATCTGGGAAGAAAAATACCTCGCTGATATCGCTTCTATCTGACAGGACTGTAGGCAAATTTGTGGGAATTTCTTAATTAATGATTGATACAGGAGGGTAGTAACCCCTTGGATGGTGGTCCTGAACTGTATAAGAAAGCAAACTGAGAATGACCTAGAAAGCAGGCCAGCAAGCAGTCTCTCGTGGTCACTGCTAGGATTCCTGTTTTGGCTTTCCTCAATGATAGGCTGTAACTTGTGAGCTGAAATTAAACATTTTCCTCTCCGTGCTGCTTTTAACCATGATGTTTTTTTTTTCCCCTCTCTCTTAGTAATAGGAAGCAAACTAAGATTAATGGGGAAGGAGATTTAATTGGAAAGAGGAATGTAAGATTCTGGCTTGTGTCAAATTTGTCCAAAAAAAAAATAGTACTATTCAGAGCATTCTGGAAGAAGGGGAGGAAAGATTATGAGATCAGAGATCATAGTACTATAGTGCATATTTGTGTGATTGTGTGTGTGTGTGTGTGTGTGTGTGAAAGAGAGAGAGAGAGAGAGCGAGCATATATGTGTGTGTTCCCAATGTAGGAGCTAGAGAGAGTACCCAAGAGCTGTAGGGGTCTGCAACCCTATAGATGGAACAACAATATGAACTAATCAGAACCCCCAGAGCTCATGTCTCTAGCTGCATATGTATTAGAAGATGGCCTAGTTGGCCATTATTGGGGAAGAAAGGCCCCTGGTCTAGCAATGCTTATATGCCCCAGTACAGGGGAATGCCAGGGCCAAGTAGTGGGAGTGGGTGGGTAGGGGAGCAGGGCGGGGGGGGGGTATAGGGGACTTATGGGATAACACTTGAAATGTAAATGAAGAAATTCCCTAATAATAAATAAATAAATAAATAAATAAATAAATAAATAAATAAATAAGAAAAAAGAAGCTATCACTAATAAGTAAACCATGCTCCAATAGATATGATAATAGATAGGCAACACAAATTGAACTCAGTGAGTTATTAATAAAAAAGAGCACAGAATGTTGGACAGTGGGAGAGAGGTGAGAAGGGGGAAGATATGGGAGAAATTAGGGGAGGAGTACACATTGAATATGAACAAAGTACATTGTATGCATTTATGAAATTATCAAATAATTAATAAAAATATTATTGAAAAGGTTGGTCCAGGTGAACTAGCACACTATTTCTAGATACAGAATTTTTTCTGTTTTTCTGTTTAAACTTTTAAGAAAATAGAAATATTTGAGAAGACAAAAGACAACATTATAATATTACAATAATGATATGCTGAATTTCTTTTAATTTTCACCAATACTACAAAGTTATCCTTGTTAGATAACAAAATTCATATTCACAAAACTCATCCAAAACAAATCAACCAAATATAGTTTATCAAATGCTTTTTGGATAAATATTTTAGTGCATAATTGTGTGATTGTGTGTGTGTGTGTGTGTGTGTGTGTGTGAGAGAGAGAGAGAGAGAGAGAGAGAGAGAGAGAGAGAGCATATATGTGTGTGAATGTGATACATGTGTGTATGGTGTATGTACATGGTACATGGTACAATGTCCTAGTCCATTGTTCTCTGCCTTATTCCTTTGAGGCACGGTTCCTTGCAAAACCCGAATCTAGACTTGAACCCAGCAAGCTGTTGAAATACTCCTGTTTTCATCTCCCAGAGAAGGAGGCACAGAGAAATGTGGCCTGTCTAGGCTTTTTTCTTCGAAAGTCACAGGTACTAGGATCCATCTCCATGTTTGCATAGCAAGTGCTCTCACTCACTAAGTAATTTTTCAAAGTCCCCAAAATTTCAATTTAAAAATAACCTTATATTACAGAATACCTTCAGGGAAAAATTCCTAAGATACCTGAGTAAGTCATATGGCGTCTTTAATTACTACAGGCTGAGCTGTTCCAGAAAATACAGTGGGAGCAGCCTTGACCTCCAACTTGTTTGAGTTTTTAAAGACAAAAATTATAATTGTGATATATACAGAAAGGCAGCTCCGGACATCTGCTACAAGCAAGTGTTGTTTACAGAAGCAAAGAGATAGCAGTTAAGAGTCAGGCAGTTCTCATAACCTTTAGGCCAGGAACACATGGTATAGGAATTTATGGCTGGTCCAAAGACCAGATCACTTTAGGAGTTTATGGCTGGTCCAGAAATCAAATTACTTTAGGGGTTTATGGCTGGTCTGGAGACCAGTTTACTCTAGGAGTTTATGGCTTATCTAAGTGACCAGAGGCCAGTTTATGCAAGATAGTTTTAGCACTTAAAAATATTCTTAGGAATGCTTTCATAAGTTGGCATAAATTTTCAGTAACCCACTACAGTTATACAGAATTCTTAAGAATAGACATGTTTTTTCTTTATTAAATATGTTTTATTGCTTATCGAGAATTCAATACAATGGACTTGATCATTCATGATCTTCTCCTAAAACAAAACAAAACAAAACAAAACAAAACAAAACCTTACTGAGTATAATTTGTGCTACAAAGCAGGAGGATATGCACTGTAATGTGATGAACCTATCAGGAATCACACCCCTAAAAGCTATCTGCCCTGTGGAAGCCATCAACTTGCTAAGAGCTCCTCAGAAGTGAAGCTTCATGAGCTCTTCTCCCATCCATGTTAGAATGGTGACTAGCTTGATTCTGTGCAGGTTGTGTGCAGCCAGACACAGCTGCTGTAAGTTGGCATGCTGTTGTATAGCAGGTTCTCCTAACTGTGACATTTTTGTCTAAATTGAGACATTTGCCCTAGGAAGAAATGGGCAGCTCAGTTTTCTCAGGTGGTAAACAGGAGGTGAGTAAAGGGTCTTGTATCCTGTGGGGGATGGGAAACAAGTACTTAGAGTATTCTTGGGGTCTTCTAACATGCAGGAAATCCCAAGAAAAACAGTTGCTTGGCGGTGGTGGAAAGAGTCAGGAGACTCACTGCAGAAAGGAAGAAAGATGTTGGACTGTGGAGCTGCCTGCAAACTGTGGAGAGAGATCCAGGGCTGCAGTTTGGGGTACTGTCACCCTTGCTGTGATGAATTTCTGGTAATTTGGCTGCTTCTGCATTATTCCTGCTCCTTGTTCATAATCCTTCACCTCTTGTTAGTAACCCCAATTAAAAACAAAACTCTTTGGTTCTACAAATTGAACAGTGGTGCAGCCAATGCAATTTTGGTCAATTGAAGGCTTCCTTTCTTGGGTGAGTTGACATGTGTGTGATGCCTCTCCCCCAGGAAATGCCTGTTACATAACGCTTGACACTCAAACAAGGAAAGAACATAAGGCAAGTTTCAGAGGAGTTCTGGCTATGGCTAGCAAGGCATGCAATCAAGGCATAGCAGCCTGATGTACCCTCTGAGGAAATTCCAATACAGACATATAGCGTGTATTAATATACCTTTGTTCCAGAACAGTGATTATTCTCCCCCCACCCCCACACTCCACTATGGAGAGTGAAATGAGCAACTAAGACTGAACCATCAGGATTAGGAGTATCTGTGGTAAAGATCTCAGGATCTCAGGATGGCGGTCTTCACCTAGGCGCTATGGGGTGGCATGCTTATAAGATGAATGATGTCTATCACATGAGTACAGAGATGTTCTGAAAACAGTTAAAGATTTGGAAACAGTTTTGCAGTCAGTCACACCCATGGATTGGAATTACTGGCAGGTAGTATCAGAGACTGCCTGGCCACTGTTGTGTATAGTAAGAGATGCATCAGAGGCCAAGATGGTAAGCTAATCTAAGAAACTTAATTGTTTAAAAGGGAAATGATAACAAGAAAAGGGAATTGAGGCTAGCATATTTTGAGCTACCCTCTGTTCTAGTAAACAAATTGGATAAATGAAAGAATAAGATAGAGGTGTCGGGCTGGCGAGATGGCTCAGTGGTTAAGAGCACCGACTGCTCTTCCGAAGGTCCCGAGTTCAAATCCCAGCAACCACATGGTGGCTCACAACCATCTGTAATGAAATCTGATGCCCTCTTCTGGAGTGTCTGAAGACAACTACAGTGTACTTACATATAATAAATAAATAAGTCTTAAAAAAAAGATAGAGGTGTCATGCTGGCTAGTTTTATGTCAACTTGTCACACGATACAGTCATCTGAGAGGACGGAGCCTCAATTGAGAAAATGACTCATAAGGTACAGAGTATTTTCTTAATTTAGTGATTGATGGGGAGGCCCCAGCTCAATGCAGGTGTTGGCATCCCTGGGCTGCTTGTCCTGATTTCTGTAAGAAAGTAGGCTAAGCAAGCCAGAGGGAGCAAACCAATTAACAGTATCCCTCCGTAGTCTCTGTGTCAGACCCACCTTCAGGTTCCCACATGCCTTGGCTTTTCTCAATGGATTATGTTCGAGGATATGTAAGCCAGATAATCCCTTTCCTCCCCAAATTGCTGTTGGTCATGGTATTTTATCACAGTAATGGTAACTTTAAAATGAAGACAGGTGGTTTTTTTTTTTTTTTTCCTTCCCATTTCTTAAGACTTAGAGGAAGAAGGGAGAAAAGAATACAAGTTAAATACGTGCCCCAAAACCCTTCCTGGGATCCAAGAACTGGGAAAGAATCAGAGTGGACAGGAAGAGAACAAGGTAGAAGTGATAGAAGATATCCCTCATGTCTTGCCTTTATTAGAAAGGAAGGGGAGAAGGAGAAATAGGGGGAAAGGAGGAGTAGGACAAGAAAGGATAAGAGAAGAGAGAAGAGAATGAAAAGAAGAAGAGAGGAGAGGAGAGAGGAGAGGAGAGGAGAGGAGAGGAGAGGAGAGAAGAGAAGAGAAGATCTGTGATCCAATAATCATATGGGAGCTTTACTCATGGTCTAGTACAAGAAACTGGTTGTACTGGCTGGTTTTGTATGTCAACTTGACACAAGCTGGAGTTATCACAGAGAAAGGAGTTTCAGTTGGGGAAATGTCTCCATGAGATCCAGCTGTAAGGCATTTTCTCAATTAATGATCAATCGGGGAGGTCCCCTTGTGGGTGGGACCATCTCTGGGCTGGTAATCTTGGGCTCTATAAGAGAGCAGGTTGAGCAAGCTAGGGGAAGCAAGCAAGCCAGTAAAGAACATCCCTCCATGGCCTCTGCATCAGCTCCTGCTCCCTGACCTGCTTAAGTTCCAGTCCTGACTTCTTTCAGTGATGAACAGCAATGTGGAAATGTAAGCTGAATAAACCCTTTCCTCCCCAACTGCTTCTTGGTCATGATGTTTGTGCAGGAATATAAACCCTGACTAAGACAAATTGGGACCAGCATAGTGAGGTATTCCTGTGACAACCTGACCATGTTTTGGGGAGGACTGTGGAAGGACTTTGGAACTTTGGGCTAGAAGATCCATTCGGTGTTAAGAGCTCTGTCAGATGTTGTATAGGAACTTGGAAGATAATGTTGAGAACAGAGCAGAAAATTGAGGCCTGGCTTGTGAAACTTCAGAGGGAAAATTAAAGACTCTTTTCAGGGCCATTGCTATTTTGGATTGTGAAGATTCTGTGGTTCTGGTTAGCTGGGGCTGAAGAATCAGCTGTGATTAACAAGATACCACTAAAGTGAAAACTTTTCCTTACTGGGACTATTGATGCTGGTTAGATGGAGCTAAGAAATTTGCGGTGATTAAGAAGAGACCAGAATCATTGAGGTGACATCTTCTGAGAAGTGTTTTCTGAGAGCACAGAGGCTGTGTTCCAGAGATAGCCAAGGTTGTACCTTGTGCTGTGGCTGGACTTGGTAATGTGTAAGAGTTACCTAGGTTTTGAAGGTATGACGGGCTCATACAGAGCATCTGAGGACACAGAAGCACCGTGAGAGGCCATGGAAGGCCATTGGTGAAGGTGCAGCCTCAGTTGCAATTAATGGCCCAGGACAGAAGGGGTCATGCAAAGTAGTTGAGGCTTGGCACCATGAAGAGAGCCTATGAGAGGCTAGTGTTGAATCCTAGTTGTAGTGGAAGACAACAGCATTTTGGAGATGCCAGTATCATGAGATGATCACCAAGAACAGCAGCAGCAATGGAGTACAGGGATTTGGAGCCTAGAGGACAATGTGTGTGCTACACAGGGCATGGCTGGAGAAGTGGCCCAAGCCCTTGGAGGAGCCCAGAAGATCGTGAGTTGGATCCCAGACATTGGATGGTTGGAGATTGATTTTTGCTTTTGATTGTGACTGTGCCCTGATATTTTTCCCTCTTGAAGAAAGAAAGTAATTTATTGGAGTCCACAGTGAAGAGACTTTGGATTTTAAAAGATATTGGATATTTTAAAGTGATTGGACTTCTAATATGTAAAGACTGTGGGACTTTAAAGTTATTTAGATCTTGGGGATGAATAAGAACATAAGGGTTGAGGCTTACTAGTGATGTGTTTGTGTGTCAAGTTGACAAGGAGTCAATTGTACTGGCTAGTTTTGTGTGTCAACTTGACACAGGCTGGAGTTATCATTAAAAAAGGAGCTTCATTTGGGGAAATGCCTCCATGAGATCCAGCTGTAAGGCATTTTCTCAATTAGTGATCAATCGGGGAGGTCCCCTTGTGGGTGGGACCATCTCTGGGCTGGTAGTCTTGGGCTCTATAAGAGAGCAAGCTGAGCAAGCTAGGGGAAGCAAGCAAGCCAGTAAAGAACATCCCTCCATGGCCTCTGCATCAGCTCCTGCTTTCTGACCTGCTTGAGTTCCAGTCCTGACTTCTTTCAGTGATGAACAGCAATGTGGAAGAGTAAGCTGAATAAACCCTTTTCTCCCCAACTACTTCTTGGTCATGATGTTTGTGCAGGAATAAAAACCGTGACTAAGACACTGGTAACCATGGAATGAATACTCAGCTCTTTAATTTATGGAGTCAGAGAAGAGGTTTTTATTTTTATGTGTATGGGTGTTTTGTTTATGTTGCATCTCTGTTTGCCACATGTGTGCTGTGCCCATAGTGGCCAGAGGAGTGTGTTGGATTACCCAGAATGAAAGTTATAGATGGTTGTAATCTTCCATGTGGGTGCTGGGAATCCAGCCTGGGTCCTGTGGAAGAACAGCCAGTTTTCTTAACCTCAGAGCTATGTTCCTTTCAGAAAAACTTTTAAGCACCAAAAGAGCTGATCACAGCCTGTCTAGTGAGGCTGTGGAACAAGGAAGCAGATAGGATCAGCCTAACTGCTGCTAAAGGAGGAGGGGGGCACTACAGAGGGAACTAAGTAAAAAGAATGCCATATATGAGGGCCAGTTCAATGAGTCAGGATACTATTCACCATAGCTTTACGGGAGAACTGGATTGACCACTGATCTGGAGACTGATATGGAGCTTTAATGACTTTGCAGAGACCTTTGGTAGGGAGAGTTCTTTATAAAGTAAGAAAAGTTTTAGTGGCTCTAAAGAGAAGCATGTAAAGAATGTTGGAACGTGAGAGAGAATCCTAGAAAGGGACGAGAAAAAGGTAAAGCCAAGGAAGAAATTTGTCTGGGTTACTCAAAGATCTGCATCAGGCTAGAGTTCCTAAGGGGGCGGGGGGATATTGGCAGAAATTCTATGTGCTAAGGAGCTTTTGGAAGGGTTTCAAACCCAAGTAGCAGTTTATGTAAGACATCCATGATAAAACAATGCAGGTAAAGACAAGCTGTCCTAGGGGTGGGTAATTATCTGCCCCCACCCCCGACTAAGAGGGTATATTTTCCTCGTGCAGAAGCTTATGCTGGAGGTGGAGGTGATTTGCTCAACAAGGGCCTCCCCCAGCAGCCAAGTGTGGTAAATGGAGTGGTGACAGCTATAGCTACAACCATAGTGCCAACCCAAAGCCTCTTGTACCTGGGGAGCTAGCATATACAACAAGGAAGTTGGGGCCACATTTCCCCTTAGTCCTGGGGAGGGCATAGCAGCTTGAGTCAGGCCCACAAAGTTAATCAGAGATGGAAAAATGGAGGGAGATTCTGTGGAAGAGCTCCAGGATAAGGACATGTGGTGATTGCTCAGAAAGACTAAGAACGGGAGAGAGCTAATTAAGTTAGTATTAGCAGTGCTATTGTACTCAAAATTCATTGGTTGAGAGAACAATAACTATAAATGAATGGGACATTTCTCTTCTGTTTAGACCTTGCTTATGGTTGTGTTTAGTATCTCTGACCGGCCTCGGTTGGGGGTGGGGGTGGGCTCAATCTGCTGGAGAACTTTGGGTTTCCGGACAGGTGGACAAAGAGTTTGCGAGAAATGACAAATAAGGACACAAGGGAGTGTGCTGTGTCTGAATGCAGTTTGTCAAATCGAGCATCAAACTTTTCATACAGAAGAAAATAGGGAAGTTAGGTGACACATGGGCAAGGTACAAAGAGGTTACAGGATACTTAATGACTCTTACACAAAACAGAGGAATGCAAACATAAAAACTGGCAGAAACTGGGTAATAGAACAACTGAGACAAAGTCCTCTCTATCTAAGGTTAGCTATATTCTTAGAAGCCAGGTGTGAGGTCTTTCCACTCCTGGGGCAAGGGCTTTCATGCCCCAAACCTTCTCTTGAATAATGCAATACTCTAAAACCACAGCCTGATCTACTTCTTAAACCATTGTAAATTCCTGTATATGGGAGTGACTTGACTTTTATTCTAAGTGATAGTGTGGGGGGACTTTCTACTAATAAGTAATGTAGTCTGCCATACATAACTATAATAAGAATTCTAAACTTACTTTGTTAAGCTTGCCCTGAGATTTCTAACTCTATGTAGTAGATAGCAATGCCTGATTTCTTTCACTAGCTCTCTTACAATACTAGAATGCCACTGAATAGGCAACATTCTTACTGAATTCCAAGCCCAGGGTCAGCTCAAGGACTACTAGGGCATTGGTGAAGGCCAGGAAGCAAAGTTCAATTTTGCTTAGGTATTTGGCAAGTCATTGCTTGGAGGCACCTATAATAAAACAATACTGAAAGAAAGCACACAGATCCATTCGCATGGACAAGATTGGAGCATTCATTATACGGGATGCCACAGTTCCAGGAGACTAAGTTTCCATGAACTTTTCACCTCAGGACTGCTTCCAGATTTCTAAACCTGTCCATCAAGTCACTACTGGAGTGGATATAGCACTTAGCTATGAAATTCTGGGATCACCTGACACTCAGAACAGATGACCATTCACTTTTAGAGCGTTTCACCAGTTACTTTGTAACTCTCTACTTGTTGTGGGATGGCGGTTCAGGATGTTGCCTTGTTCTGCTCATCTTCTGAAAAAAAGTTTGTTATATAGATGACATAATGCTGACCTCTGAGTGTTTTACAGATTTAGAGCACTATTATAAAAGCATACAAGCCAGACTGAACAAGTAAGCACAAAAAGATCTGCTCCCAGACAGGAGACAGGGTATCTTGTAAGTCTTACAAAAGTAAGAGGAGAAACACACGCTCCCTAAAGCCATGATGATGTTCATTTAAACTCCCAGTACCAGGAGTTAGTTACCTCCCTAGTTGTTTTTAGCCAAGGAGGACTTGGAAGCTCACAAAAGGTAAAAAGTATTTCCATCATTGTTGGTTGCATTATAGAATAAAATGGTGGGGCCATTTTGCTGAAGATGTTGCAGTTTGGTTGCTGGACATGGAGAAACAAAGCAAGGACTGAATGGCTTAATCCTCTTCCTGAGAGTTACCTGCTGTCAGGCCAGAAGTAGCTAGTAGGGATACTGGGCAAGATTAAAGTCAAAAGTCCCACTCAGCTGTGATCCTGCATGTTTCATGATGGAAGTGAAAAGTGAGATGTACCAGGGAGTTTGTAATAGTGGCACCAGTGGGTAGAGATGCAACCAACTTTCTAATTGGGTATAAGGTACATGTGACAGGGAGAAATTCACATCTAGTACTGGAACTTCAACAAAAGCATGTGGCCGAGGAGGCCATAGGCCTCAATGGAGAAGCCACTGCTGTTGTTTATTAAATGGATGTGATATGCCTGTCGAACTGCGTTCTAGTTTAGCAGGGTTCACAGTTCGATAAACTGTGCATGACATCTTCTACCCAGTAGTCTACACAGCACCTTCTGGTACCATAGATGCTATCCATCAAAGAGGAAGATTCCAGGTCAGTGCCAGATTGAATGATGCAGGTCCTTATGACCAAAGGTCTTCAGCAAAAGAAACTCACCATTAAGTTCTGGTCAGTAACCAGGAGCAATAGCAATAGGCTGTGTTATTTGGGAGGCTTCTGGCATACCCATTGTTTAACAGTTCTAGTTCTAGGAGAGTTATATCAAACATGGCACTATGATTTTTATTTAGCAACATATGGCTTCTAGGAGGAATAAATCCCTTGTATAGAGTAACTTCAACCACACACACACACACACACACACACACACACACACACACACACACACAATATGCATGTGTGCGTGTGTACAAGTTTCCATACAGCCTTTTCAAATGCCCTCAGTGTTAGTTATTTTCTCCTTTCCATCCACTTCCACACTTTATTAGATCTCCTTCCTCGATATTTCCCTTTCTCCTTCATACCCCCTGTATTTTCCATTACCCATGTGTTAAGAGTCCCTTGCCCCAGTGACTTCTTTCTGATTTCCTGGCTTCCCCAAGTTAGAACAACACTTGCTAAAGGCAATTTAAAATATTACAGGATTTTAAAAATCCTCTTGAAAATATGAGGTGGGTATAGTGGTGCACACCTCCAATTTCAGCACCTTGGAATTGGAAATAATCAAATTTCTGTGAGCTTAATGATAACTAACAACCTGTTTTCCACAGTGAACTCGAGGTCATCCAGGACTACATACTGGGACACATTATCAAAATAAAGAAACAAAAATATTGAAGAGTGATGGCTGCTGAAATGGCTCAGCAGGGAGAAGCACAGCTGTCACTAAGCCTTTTGACCTGAGTTCTATCCCTAGAGTCCACACAGTGAAAGGAGAAAACTGACTTCCACAAGTTGTTCTCTGTGCTCCACATACATGCCATGGCACGTGCATACCCAGTTTTGTATATACAATGCAAACAGAAAATAAATAAAAATGTATGTAATAAAACATTAAAAATACTGAACACCCAAACTAGGAAGAAGTAGATTACCTGGATTGAAAAACAAAAAAGACAACGCAGACAAAGCAAGCAAACGAACAAGCAAGAAAAAAACGAGTAAATTTTCTTCAGGACTATGGCCTCTGATAGGATTCTTCTGCTCCAGTGGGCAGTTCTACCCTATCCACATATTGGCAGGAGACCTGCGTTCAATTCCCAGCATCTATTTGGTGGTGCACAAGGGTCTGTAAATCTGTGACTCCAGTTCCAGCTATAAGGTGCTCTCTTCTGGACTCCGAAGACATCTTGTGGACTGAGCACGGGAACCACAATGGAAGAGTTAGAGAAAGGACTGAAGGAGCTGAAGGGGTTTGCAACCCCATAGGAAGACCAACAATCAGGCACACCAGAACTCCCCAGTACTAAACCACCAACCAAAGAGTACACATGGAGGGAACAATGAGTCTAGCCATATATGTAGCAGAGGATGGCCTTATCTGACATCAGTAGGAAGAGAGGCAGACAGGAAAAAAAAAAAAAAAACTGATATACATAAAATGTAAACACCTCTAAGCAAACTCACCCCCCACCATGTAGTTCAGGTTGCCCTCAAAACATTTTTGAGTTTTTTTTTTTTTTCTATTATTATTATTTTATGTGTATGGGAATTTTCTGTGCATCTCTTGGCACCATGGGCATACAGTGTTTGTGGAGACCAGAAGAGGGCATCAGATCCCCTGTAATTGGAATTACAGAGTGTTATGAGCTTGGAATTGAACCTAGGTCCTCTGGAAGACCAGCTAGTGCTTTTAAAGCACTGAACCACCTTTTCAGCTCCATCAAACCAACTTTCAAAAAGAAGCAAAAGGAAAGAAGGAAGAAAGGAAGGAGGGAGATAGAGGGAGTGTAGTTGCAGTCAAAAGGAGAGCAGAGATTATTTAAAGCTTCTTCTGCCAAGGTGGTCAAATGTTTGGACTGAGTAAGAAAATAACATTTTTTAGGCCTAGAAAGATGGTTTAGTGGGTAAAGAGGTTTGTCACTGAGACTAGTGATCTGATTTTGATCTCTAGGATTCACATGGTGAAAGGATAGAACAGACTTGTACCCTCCAATTTCATGTCATGTCATGAGTGTGTGCTTATATGCACACACACACACACACACACACACACACACCAGAAAGCAGGGGGAACTCTATAAGCAAAGAAATAAATATAAAAAGGATAAAAGAAAAAGTTTTCTTTTTTCCAGGGTGTGTGCATGTAAAGATGAATCTTCCTGGAATTTTAAATTCTAAATAGGATATGAAAGTATAGATATGGTCTCTTTTTGAAAAAGGGAGACATGCTATCCGGAAGAGGCAATCAGTTCAGACAATGAAGTGGGAGGAACATTCATGGAAAATGATAAAATTAGGAGGTGAGGTGTCACATTATGAAGTGAACTCTGGAATGGGTACAGATAATACTTTACTAGGAGTGCTAAAATGAAATTCAAAACACAAGGTAGACTCTCTGGATGGGAGGTTTCTTCTACTTCTTTTTTTAAAAAATTTATTTATTTATTTATTTATTTATTTATTTATTTATATTAGTTTTTTTATGTATTACATTTCAAATGTTATCTCCTTTCCCAGTCCACCCCCCCAAACTCCCTAGCCCATCCCGCTCCCCATGCTTCTATGAGGGTGCTCCCCTACACAGCCACCCACTCCCAGCTCACTGCCCTGGCATTCCCCTACACTGGGGCATAAAACCTTCACAGGACCTGGGGCCTCTCTTCCTACTGATGTCAGATAAGGCCATCCTCTGCTACATATATGGCTAGAGTCATTGTTCCCTCCATGTGTACTCTTTGGTTGGTGGTTTAGTACTGGGGAGTGAGCAGCCTTGTCTAGTCCCTGATTTTAGAGGGATTGCTTCAAGTTTTTCTCCATTTAGTTTGATGTTGGCTACTGGTTTGTTGTATATTTCTTTGACTATGTTTATGTATGGTCCTTGAATTCCTGATCTTTTCAAGACTTTTACCATGAAGGGGTTTTAAGTTTTTCAAATGCTTTCTCAGCATATAATGAGACGATAATGTGGGTTTTTTTTTGTTTGTTTGTTTTTTTGTTTTTTTAGTTTGAGTATGTTTATGTAGATTACATTGACAGATTTCTGTATATTGTACCACCCCTGCATCCCTGGGATGAAGCCTACTTGATCATGGGGAATGATTGATTTGATGTGTTCTTGGATTTGGTTTGTGAGAAGTTTATTGAGTATTTTTGCATCGATTTTCATAAGGGAAATTGGTCTGAAATTCTCTCTCTCTCTCTCTCTCTTGGTTGGGTCTTCATGTGGTTTACTTACAAGCATAATTGTGGATTATAGAATGAATTGGGTAGTGTTCCTCCTGTTTCTACTTTGTGGAATAGTTTGAAGAGTATTGGAATTAGTTCTTCTTTGAAGGTCTGATAGAATTCTGCACTAAACCCATCTGATCCTGGGGAGTTTTTTGGTTGGTAAACTTTTAATGACTGATTCTATTTCTTTAGCGTCTATGGGACTGTTTAGATGATATATCTGATCCTGACTTAACTTCAGTACCTGGTATCTGTCTAGAAAATTATCCATTTCATCCAGGTTTTCCAGTTTTGTTGAGTATAGGCTTTTGTAGTTGGATCTGATGAGTTTTTGAATTTCCTTATGTTCTGCTGTTATGTGTACATTTTCATTTCTGATTTTGTTAATTAGGATACTGTCCCTTTGCCCTCTAGTTAGTCTGATAAGGGTTTATCTATCTTGTTGATTTTCTCAAAACAAACAAACAAACAAACAAACAAACAAAAAACAGCTCCTGGTTTGGTTGATCTTTTGTATAGTTCTTTTTGTTTCCACTTGGTTGATTTCAGCCCTGAGTTTGATTATTTCCTACAGTCTAGTCTACTCCTCTTGGGTGAATTTGCTTCCTTTTGTTCTAGAGGTTGTAGGTGTGCTGTCCAGCTGCTAGCATATGCTTTCTCCAGTTTCTTTTTGGAGGCACTCAGGGCTATGAGTTCTCCTCTTAGGACTGCTTTCATTGTATCCCATAAATTTGGGTATGTTGTGGCTTCATTTTCTTTCTTTCTTTTTTTTTTTTTTTTTTTTTTTTTTTTTTTTTTTTTTTTTTTTTTTTTTTTTTTTTTTTTTTCCCTTTTTGCTTTTCTTTTTTTTTTCCTATTTTTTTATTAGATATTTTCTTAATTTACATTTCAAATGCTATCCCGAAAGTTCCCTCCCCCCTCCTACCGCCCTGTTCCCCTGCCCACCCATTCCCACTTCTTGGCCCTGGTGTTCCCCTGTATTGGGGCATAAAAAGAATGGCTTCATTTTCATTAAACACTAAAAAGTCTTTAATTTCTTTATTTCATCCTTGACTAGAGTAGAGCGTTGTTCAACTTCCACGGTTATGTGGGGTTTCTCTCGTTTTGTTGTTGTTGTTTGTTTGTTTGTTTGTTTGTTTTTTGTTATGGAAGACCAGACTTAGTCTTTGGTGATCTGATAGGATGCATGGGATTATTTCAATTTTCTTGTATCTGTTGAGGCTTGTTTTGTGACCAATAATATGGTCAATTTTGGAGAAGGTATCATTAGGTGCTGAGAGGAAGGTATATTCTTTTGTTTTAGGATAAAATGTTCTATAGATATCTGTCATCCATTTGGTTCATAACTTCTATTAGTTTCACTGTGTCTCTGTTTAGTTTCTTTTTCCATGATCTGTCCATTGATTAGAGTGGGGTGTTAAAGTCTTCCACTATTATTGTGTGAGGTGCAATGTGTGCTTTGAGCTTTAGTAAATTTTCTTTTATGAATGTGGGTGCCCTTGCTTTTGGATCATTTGGGTTTGCAACCCCATAGGAAGAACAACAATATGAACCAACCAGAACTCCCCAGAGCTCCCAGTGACTAAGCCACCAACCAAGGAGTATACATGGAGGGACCCATGGCTCCAGCCACATATGTAGCAGAGGATGGCCTTGTTGGGCATCAATGGGAATAGAGGCCCTTGATCCCCAGTGTAGGGGGAATGCCAGTGTGGGGAAGTGGGAGTGGGTGGGTAGGTGAGTGGGAAAACACCCTCATAGAAGCAGGGGGGGGCGTGATGGGATGAGAGTTTTGGGGGGAGGATAACATTTGGAATGTAAATAAAGAAAATATCCAAAAGAAAAAAAAAGAAAATATCCAACAAAAATAAAATAAAATTTAACTGTAATCTCTTGGGTCTATTCAGTTTATCAGCAGTTCTGTATTAAATATTAAAAATTTAAAATTGCATTATTATTATTATTATCATTATGTGTGAACAATACAGTCAATTTGGGCAGTGTGTGTGCATGTGTATGTGTATGTGTTTGTGTGTCTGTTTATGTCTGCTTGTGTGGTGTTCATGTGTGCATGGTCACAAATGTGCCTATGGTGTATGTATAGAGATCAAAGGACAGTTCTTAGGAGTCAATTTTCTTTTCCTTTCATTTTTTAAAGATTTATTTATTTTTATTTATATGAGTACACTGTAGATCTCTTTAGACACACAGCAGAAGAGTGCATCAGACCCCATTACAGATGGCTGTGAGCTACCATTTGGTTGCTGGGAATTGAACTCAGGACCTTTGGAAGTCAGTGCTCTTAACTATTCAGCCTAAGAGTCAGTTTTCTTTTCCACCCACCTCAGTTGTTAAGCAAGAAAGTGCCTCACAGACTTTCCTACAGGCATTTTCTGACTTGATGTATCACATTCCAGATAAATCTAGCTTGGGTCAAGCTGTCAAAAAACTATCTAAGAGAATTGTTTATATAACTTTTGGAATGCCTATAAGTTTGAAACACATAAAACCATTCACGATCATATTTTTTTTAACATGGGAGAATACATAAGTATATTTTTTGTACGTAGCAATTTATAATAAATAACAATTCAAAATACCTTCTCCTTCTATACCATTACTTTTAACTTCTTGTCACCTGCTCTATCTCTACCTGGAAAAGCTGATCTGTAACACAGGGGAAATTATCTTTAGGTACTGGGGCTGTGTTCAATTAAGAGACACAATCTCATTAAGTTGACTGTGCTGGTTTGGAATCCCTAAACCCAAGTAATCCTAATTGAGTAATAGTTGGTGTTCAATGTTTTTCTAATTTTTCGGCACATAATTTGGGTTTATTTTTAATTTTTGAGAGGCATTGGCATTTGGTTGTCATGATTTCCTAAGGAAATGGATTATACTGTTTGATCCAATCCAGTTTATTCAAATTGACTGTGACCTTTCCAGGCAAGTGATCTAGGACAATTTCTCTATAGGAAATTTAACCAGTAATGACCATTCTATGATACCCATCTCAAGGATAGCTCAAAGTAGGGAAGAACGGCATAATAATATCCATTATCTTTACATTAGAAATATTGGTAATAGTCTCTCCTTAAAAATGTATCAGAAGTCTTATCATTAAGAATAATCAGGTTTTATGTATAAAACAAGTTATTGGCTTATATTCACTAAGACATGAATATCTATTACAGAACTACACGTGTGTGTGTGTGTGTGTGTGTGTGTGTGTGTGTGTGTGTATGTGTGTATGTACTAGAAATCAAACTTTGGGTCTTAGTGTGATCTATAAGAGAACTACACATCTCCCCTCATTTCTCTAAGGTATAGATAAAGTCCACCAGATTCTCTGCTAATGTTACCATTCAGTTTTCTGAGAATAATTGATTGCATTCAATCGTTTATACACTAATTAGAAATATTTTGTTATTCCTGTTGTTTTCATTATTTTAAGAGTATCTAAGTCTAAACAGTTAATGTAGAACTCCAAACAAGGTGTATAGTGATAACATAACTAAATAACTAGTCCTCTTCTGCCCCAGAACCGTTAAACTGAAGAAGTTACACTAGAAAAAACAATATAGATGTTTTTCAAAATAATGATTATGATTTATGATTATAAAGATTTTTCTTGTCATGTAAATTGGCAGGGAAATTAACAGTAGCCATGATGTTGGTGATGAAGACGGTGGCTAGATTTCTCTCATTTACTGTACTTGATAATTTGTAGAAAGTCTTTTTGTTTGGTTGACTTTTGGTTTTTAAGAGTCTTACCCTGTAGCATAGTCTAGCTTCTAATTCCTGGCAAACATGTCTTACTATTCCAAAGGCAGAGATTACAGGTATGAGACAGCAAGGGCAAAAAAAGTACGTCCAAAGTATTTTCAGATGATTTTTTTCCTCTACAATTCCCCTCCTCATTTTGGAGTTGATTTTTTTTCTCTGCAATTTTCTCTCATTCTAGGGTTGTAGACTAGTTTTTTTTTTTTTTTTTTTTTTCTTTGCAATTTCCTCCTTCATTCTAGAGTTGCCACTTAGATCTCTAGCAAATTCTCACTAAAGGATTATTCCATATTTTAACAAAACCCTGAACAAAAAGAAAACCTATTCTGTGTTTTCCTGTTTGGGGAAACTTGAAACTTCTCTCCAGCCCTCCTCCTCGCGCAGCTTTTCAACATTCAATTCCTGCTGCCAACTAAGGTTTAAAAAACAAATCACTTACTTCATTATTGGCATCTTAAAATATACAAGGCTTGGATAACTTGGGTTTAAAGAAATTTAAAGTAGTGTCTGTATTCAATACAAAGCTAGCTTTAGGCTATCTTATTTGCATACATTTCTGAGCAGGAAGTAACAAGCAAAACTTCTGGTGTTCATGGGAAAGGGTCCTTAAAAAAATCGAATGATTTTTTTTTTTCTTACCCCTTCTTTTATTTCTCCCTCGCCCCTTTCACGGAGAGGGAATAGTCAAAAAGAATTGTTTCAACAGATCTCGCGGTGCTGTTCGAGATCCTGAGTTTTAAAAAAACAATTTAGAAATGATGCAAATGAGCCTGAGCCTTCCGGGGTTTGGGGCTGGGATTGTCGAGCTGGAAGCTCATTGAAAACAGCCGCTGGTGGAGGCGGGGCTCTGGCCAGTTATCCTTCCACCTTCCCCCACCCTCCTCATCCAACCTCTGTTTGGCCCTTAGCTTGGTTCCAGCCGTTGCTGCAGCTGTTTCCCAGCCCTTTTTCAAGACTCCAGCGACCGACCAGAAGCCCTTGTTTCCAGGATGGTGATCCGTGTATATATTGCATCTTCTTCTGGCTCTACGGCGGTAAGGAGAGTGGGAGCCCACCTTTGTTGTTTTCCAACACACTAGTCCTCTTCTGCCCCAGAGCCGTTAAACTGAGGAAGTTACACTGGAAGCTTCTCCTTAGAAGACGCAAGCATCGCCCAGAGTACCCCCCTTCTTTCCTTTCTTTCTTTGTTGCGTCGATTTATTGTTTTTTTCTCCCTTGGAGTTAGCTTTGTTTGCCTTGAGACGTTAGTGGCACATTTTCCTTTCTAAAGGAAAAAGAAAACTATCAAGTTTAGGAGATAACTGGTAAAGGGACTTCACGGTTAGGTGAAGTCAAGTAAAATAAAAAAAAAAAAACAAGTGGCTTTCAGGCTTTTTAGAGTGAGACATTTAACAAATATGCTCTAAGTACCGAGGTCAGGGGAAGTAGTGCATTTCTGTAAAGGATGAGGGTAATGATGGGAAGGGAAGGGAAGACTCCTGAGGTACTGGAATTACTGTGAAACCACTGGAATGGAATTATTTAGAGAGTGTGCAGGTGGGGTATATAATTTTAAAAAATAGGAGAAAGTCAGGGGCAATTATGAAATGATTTTTTTTAAGTTCTCCTCCTCTTCTTCACCTCCTTCCTCTCCTCCTCCCCTTCTTTTTCTTCCTGGAATGTGAGGCCATTTAAAAAATAATAATGTTGTCTGAGACCCCACCCCCACCCCCCTGGAGCTTATTTTGAGTTTTTCATTTCCTTTGAAAGATTTTCTTTCTAAAACCCACTTCTTCAAGAGTGGTGAAAATGGAGGAAAGAACATGTGGCAACTGAGTTGCTGGATCTTCATAGGATTTGATTTTCTTCTTTGATTCATTTGACAATTGTTAACTTAGAATAACAGTTTTTTTTTTTTTTACCATATCTGAGGAGCATTAGGTAAACTGAGGTGAAAGCTGGAATGCATACTCCTGTTAAATGAAAGAGCCTCTGTTCCAGCAACCCCAGGAGGAAAAAATCAAGGCCCTCAGTGGCAGGAGCAGATGTGTGGGCTCAGGAATTTGAATGTAGAAATCTCCTCTAGCTTTAGAGTGGCAGAGGTCCCAGATTGTTGGGTTGTTGTCATTTACATTTAGTAGGATTTGGAATAGAGTTGAAGGCTATATGAAATCATCAGAACCCTGAACCTTGAACTTTGTCTTTGCCAACACGTGTGGGTGTGTTTAGACTGTGTTTCAAAATATAAGAAAATCTACTCTTAAAGTTATTGAGTGTTTTGTTTGAAAACATAGAAATGTTTATTATTTCCTTTGGACCCTACTTTAGAAGCATCTCGTCTTCCATACCTAACATTCTGATACTTCAAAGTAAAACATGGGTTACCGAATAATCAGTCTACTACATTAACTGCTTTTTCAAAAACCAGCTTAATGCCTTTGGTTAGTCCTTATTAGATTGAACCTCTCAAGCACTTAGACGTTGTTGTTGTTTTGTGAGGGTATGCAGTTTCAATACTGGTATTTGTTCTTTGCTTTCTTTATCTTCTATTTCTCTTCCAGAAATAAACTCAAAGAGAAACTGCTTTAAGAATTTCATCAAGTAATAGAGTCACACACCCCTCTTTGTTAAGACATAAAATTTCTAAGTGCCCAAGAAAGGATTAAGAGTTCATTAGATGATTCAGATGACAGATACTTACGGTGTTTTGTCTTTAGTTTCTATTGTTTCTTCATGGGTAATTAAGGATTTTTCTCTGTTGCACTAATTACATTTTCAGTAAAATGCCAAAATGAATGATTTCTTATTACACTCTTGCAATTAAAAAAAAATCCTAAAATAGTACAAAAAGTATCTTTTAGGAGAACTACTTAATATGAATGGGGTGGTAGCTGTTTACTTGAGGAAGGAAATTTCAGTTTGCAGTACGGAAATTTTCCTTAAGATAGCAAAAAAGCGTTGTCCTTTTAACAAATGATTTAGAAATTTGGGGACAAGTGTTCTCATGGAATCAAAAAAAAAAAAAAAAACCTGCAAAGATCCATACCTGTAAGTTATTATGTGTCTAATGAGTGCTTTAAGTGTTTGGCTTTGGCTTGATAATATGTATGTATTGAATGGTTTGCCTGCATATATGTACTGTGTGAATACAGTGCCCATGGAGACCAGAAGAGGGTGTTGGGTCGGTTCCTGGAGCTAGAGTTACAGATGGTTATGAGCCGCCATGTGGATGCTGGGAACTGAATCCTGGTCCATTGCAAGAGGAATGAGTGCTCTTGACCATTTGAGCCATCTCTGCAGCTCTGAATCTATTTTCCTGACTAAATTACAAAAATCAGCAATATTAGGTGGTCAGTTGTTCTGTGAATGATCTAGAACAGCAATAATAAGCAATATTATATATTACAGCCCAAGAGTTCTCATATTTCTTAGCCTGATTTAAAAAAAAAAAAACAACTTTTAAAATGTGTTCTCTTCTCTGCCCTAATACACAGGAGTAGTGCTTCTTTCTCAAGGTTAGAAATACAATAAAATAGATTAGACTTTCCTGTGGATTCTATTTATTATTTGTTTGTTTGTTTGTTTGTTTGTTTTTCAAGACAGGGTTTTTCTGTGTATCCATGGTTGTTTTAGAACTTACTGTAGACCAGGCTGGCCTTGAACTCAGAGATCCACCTGCCTCTGCCTCCCAAGTGCTGGGATTAAAGGTGTGTACCACTACCACCCAGCTGCAGTGGATTCTCGATAGTAACTCTAGTAAGAATAGCAGAGAGGAATGCTTAAGTTGCCTCAGGCACAGTCTCACATTGTCTTGACAATAATGTCATGATTATGTTTCTTTCAGAAAGGGAGATGCAGATAGAGAGAGGTTAAGTAGCTTCCCGCGCTGCTCTGACACCACAGAGTTTTAGTGTAGGGAAAGCTGCTTAAGTTTAAAAGTGTGTAGCCATAAAAAAAGACATATTATATGCTGACAATGATGCAGAGCAGCTAGTAGGCATGAAAATGTAAATGTGAACATGACCTTAGATGTTTAGAGAATGAGAAAGTCCTGCAGGTTGAAAAGAATTGCCTGGGCATGCCCATAAGTGGGGACCATGTAGTAAGGATTGGGTTGCCAATTGTTCACAGAAAGTGAATTCTGTGTGTTCCTTTTTTTTTCATTTTTATTTCTTATCACTTTGTAGTCCAACTTAACATCTGTTCTCAATTTTTTGAGATAAGAACTCATTGCCCAACTTAGACTCAAACTCAGTGATCCTCTTGGTGCCTTCCAAATGTCGGGACTACCATAGATTTGTGTCACCACATTTGGCTTTCTATTTATTCGCTGTCTGTTTAGAATTGTTTGTGTTCACTATTGATGTGATGTCACGTAGTAGCATATGTTTGAATAGACCGCAATGCCTTGTAAATTTATATTTAGAAGAAAATGGTATATTAAACTCAATGTTTACATAATTTAACAAATTGCAGAAACTTTTAACAAAAAAACGAACAAACAAAACAACATTAACCATTTTGTTGAAATTATCAGACTGATGAAAGATTGGGAAAGTTTTAGTTGGCTTCTTGATCAGGTCACCACTCCTGAGTCACACTATTGTCATCATTTGGAATTTATATGTAGAGCAGGAAGGCACTGTTTTTTGTCATGTGGTTCTTTAGTAATTATGTTAGGTGACAGAGTTCCTTGTTGTTCTGTCTTTGCATATACAAATTGAACCCTGGTTTAAAACATGCTTTTGAGCATGCCATAACTGCCAAGCTTTGTTGGAATGGTATTATTTAAAGTTATTCATAAACTAGTTAGAAGATCAAACTCAGAAACTACCAAATGAATAAGCATACTTTTAGGAAATTCCAAGCTGTAGAGAATGTTGACTTTCCAGTTCCAAGTGCAAAGTCTGAATGGAGAATCAGTACCTTCAGTTTGGTAAGCAGTACTTGAAAGCTGATTTCCCTGTAATAGTAGTAAAGCCACTGGAATAATTTATCCCATCTTAAAAAGGCCTAGGAGACATGTTTTCCATCCAAGTACTAATCAGGCCTCATCCTGCTTAGTTTCTGAGATCAGATGAGATGGGATGTGTTCAAGGTTGTATGGCCACCAGGCGTGGTGGCGCACGCCTTAAATCCCTGCACTCGGGAGGCAGAGGCAGGCAGATTTCTGAGTTTGAGGCCAGCCTGGTCTACAGAGTGAGTTCCAGGACAGCCAGGGCTACACAAGAGAAACCCTGCCTTGGGGGAAAAAAAAAGGTTGTATGTATGGCCATACACAGGAACCATCTCCATGGTAGTGGCTCTCATGACTTGGAAATGTTTAAAAGTCTAACAGCTATTCTACCTGGCAGAATGTAATATGAAAGGTAAGCGTCATAACGTCATAGAAGAAAAGGGTAATGTGAATTTATCTTTAGCATAAAGACTCATTATTTTGTTGAAGAAAATAATATCCATAACAATCTTTCTCCCAGAATGCTCTGTGTTGAAGTCTAAACACTGTCAGGCTAAATGCTCTAATTCTTTATGTGCATTCTTAGGTGTTTTTTTTTTTTTAACATGCATTGTACAATCCACTATGTATCTTTGAATACATATGTTTATCTTTGAGAAGTTTTATATGCATGTGATGTATTTTGTTCATATTGATTCCCTTCCACTCATCCCCTTAACTCCTCCTGGATCTTATCCCCATCACTCCAAACTTCTTGTGTTTTTTTTTTTTTTTTTTAATAAAATAACCTAACAAGTCAATTTTTTTTTTACTCTTATACAAATTGATGTGGGCCTTCCCTTGAGCATGCATAGTAAACCTATTGGGGAAAATACCTTTAAAGGAAATTGACTCTCCTTCTGCTAGTGCACCATCAACTGTCAATAGCCCCTCAGCTAAAGGTAGGGACAGATGAGCTGCGCTCCCATCCATGTTACACTATTGGTTGGGTTGATGTTGAGCTGACAACTATGAGTCTTTATCGAATATGTTTTGCTTTAACTGGATTATCAAGGGTTAATTTTATATTGTGTTTTATTGGTAAAATTAACTAGATTACTAGGGATCTGTTCACCTTCAATTCTGCCTTGCTACCTAGGTAGAGACCTTTTTAAATTTACAATTTAATTAATTCTTCCTATCTAGACCAAGAAGAAACGAACATACTTGTAGACAAAAAGGGCAGATCTTTTATGACAACCGCTTTTGTTAGCATGAGAGACAAAGGTGACATTTAACACTTGGCCAGCCCAGCAGAGTTTTAAACAGAGGAATTGTTTTCTAGCCCGCTGCTTTACATTTTGCATATATGGCTGTGGAAAGGGCTGTAGACTTGCAGAACCTATTATAAATTCAAATAAAAGTTTAAAAATACCATGGCAAATTCACACTCTGCATTTAAAGTGTTCAGGACTGTTGGGCTTTTGTTGTCCTTGTTCTACCTTCTCCTTAGCGCGCGGCTGCTCAACATTTGGTGGCAGTAATAGTAAGAAACCGGCTTTGTGAGCTCCAGGCCCCGTGCCTAGTTTTTTTTTTTTTTTTTTTTTTTTTTTTCCATATATCATCCCATTTAACTCTTAAAGTACCATGAAGGGCTGTTAGTAGATCCCTTTCTGTGTTTGAAGAGAGTCTAACTGAGATTCACATGAGATATTAGGTGTGTATTGATCAGGACCAATGAGCTAGAAATGGCAGAGCTGGGATTATAAAGACTACATACAGGGCATCGCCTTCAGAACCATCAGCATTGTTATTTGTGTGCCCTGCACATGTAGATATTGCATAGAAATTACAACTCTAGCACATTAAGATGCTTATTTTATAATTACCTTCAGGGACAGGCTGGTCTAAAGAGTGAGTTCCATGACTAAGGACTACGTAGAGAAATCCTGTCTCTAAATAAATAAATACATAAATAAATAAATACATAAATAAATAAAGCATCTCAGTACGGGGTGTGGAACAGTTCAGTGAGTAAAAATGGTAATGTTATCTATGTTAATGGCCTGAGTTTGAGTTGGAGAAGGAGAAAACCAACTTCTGAAAGTTGTCCTCCAAACACTCCCCTTGAGGTACCCGCATTCATACATACACATCACATAAATGCACACGTGCACATCCGGTGGGGGGGGGGGCAAGAAACTACTTGAGCAATCCTCTTACTCAGTGTGTTCTCATCTACAACTTGGACTTGAGAATAAGGTGGGAGGGAGACTAGGGCAAGAGACGGAAACTAGGTGAAGAGTGAGGCCGGAACTAGCATTTCCTTTTACAACTTAAGATGCATGCATGTATGCACACATAGGCGTTATCAGAATCATATTTTAAGTTGTCTTTACTACTTTTTATAGTGGCTTGTACAGCATATTGAACTTTGATGATTTTGATTCTCTGTTTTAGAAAACCAACTTTTTTTTTTCTTTTTCTCAGCATGGCTGTGTAAACTGATAATCATAGCACTCTGGAATTTGAGGTACAAGTATTTTAAGTTTGAGGCCAGACTAACCTCCATGGTCAGACTGTATGACAAAAAAAAAAAAAAAAGAAAGAAAAGAAAAGAAAAGAAAAGAAAAAGAAAAAAGAAAAAAAGGAAGAAACTTAAAAAATCAAAACATACCATCCAACCCTATTTACAGAAACAACAAAACCCTGTATTTTGTGGCTATACACCAGCATGGTAAAAAAAGAAAGGTAGATTTTTATGAGTCTATGATTAAATTGGAAAGCACTATATTTATATTTTATAAAGTCTGGCTTTGAATTCTCGTCTTTAAATTATATTCTTTGGTTTAGCTCCTTTGGAAATAACAGCCTATGACAAAGTTGGGTTAGAGCCAAACATTTCTTCTTGGGAGATTTCCAACAATGAGTCAAGACTAATTACACTTCAGTTTTAAGCAGCAGAGAATATCCATCTCAGGTAACAACTACTGTGAGACAATTTGGTCTGTTTATGTCGCCGTCACCTCCCATACAGTTGTTTCATCATAAGTCTGGCCCATTCCTCAGTGTTATAATTTTAACAGTATGTATTTAATCAAAGTTGTATGGCTTAGGAAACCACCATCTCCAGTATAACATTTGAAAGTTGATTTAGAAGGAAGACATGAGTGGATAATTACTTATTGATTAAAAAAATGATAGAGTAACTTGCTTTAATTTCTAGCACAAATTATTAGTCAACTTTAGCTGACAGCACTATGAAAAAGGCTGGTGAGACAGCTAAGTGGTGAGGTGCTTGTCCAGTATGGCTGAAGCATTGGGTTCGAAGCACTGAAAAAAAAAAGTCTATAAAGTAATTTTAAGAGCTGCCTTGCTGTTTTTCATGGAGTACATAAAATATACCTGGCACAGCAGTCACAACTTTATATGTAATTTGTCACTTAGCAAACTTAGTTCAGAGATGACAATTCTGTCCCATCACACCAGGGCCTACCATCTACATTTTTATTTGAGGTCACTGTGTAGCACTAGCTTTCCTGGAACTCACTATATAGATCAGGCTGGCATTGAACTCCTAGAGTCATCTGCCTCTGCCTTCACAGGCACCATGATGTCTGGATCCCATTATTTATTTATTTTATGTATATGAGTGTTCTATCTGCATGTACACCTGTGTGCCAGAAGACAGCATCAGATTTAATTTGGAAGTTGAAATTGAACAATGGATTTTATTTAGTACATTTTTGTAAATACCATTTGTATTTATAGTTTATATTATTATATTATTATATGCTTATATGGGGAATTTATATTTACTGTTATATATTATATTGTACTGTTATATGTTTATATTGTATGGCGAACTTCAGAGAAGAATGTGTATAACATTGGGATTTAATCTGACTTTACCAATAAAGAAAATAAAAAACATGTACATGACCACCAAACTTCATACCCCAAGGGATCCTAACATTACTCAAATGTCAGAGATTCAAGTGAGAAGCCTGCCCTGCCAGCAACATAGCATATGTCTACTTTAAATACAGTGTTTCTACATTTTGTGAAAACCCAAAGAAATATGGACTTGGCTATGATTTATACCTAGATGTTCAAGTAGGTTTAGTATAAATCAATATCTAATACATTTTGAAAATCATTCATTTGTAGAGACAGATTTTTCCCTCTACTATTGGGCAGGGAGTTCTTAAGAGTTTTGCTTTAAGATTAATTTAAGCAAAATAATTCATAAACATACTACTTATAGTATAGAGAACACATCTGAAGAGCAACTATTGGAAAAAAATCAATACTATTGCATGTAAAAGCAAAACCTAAGAGATTCGTGTGAAGTAAGCTAGTTGGCCTCCTTGCATGCTTCAAACACGGATTACATTGAAAACAGAAGTAAACACCTGTAGAAGATCTCTTACTCCGTGAAATAACTGGGACTACCCCACATTTGAGAAAAGTATCATCATTTTCTTCATTTCCTTTTCTTTTATGGGTGTGGGTATTCTGCCTGCATGCTTACCTGTGTAGCCCATGCATGCAATGCCCACAGAGACTAGAAGAGGGCACTGGATCCTCTGGGACCAGGGTTAGAGATGGTTGTTAGTTGTTGGGTGCTGGAAACCAAAATTGGTCCTTTGTAAGAGCAAAAAGTATTTTTTATTTTGGCCTTCATCTCATAAGTCAGTAGCTCAGGTAGAGTACAAGAAAGTACATTTCTTTTTTTAAAATTTTTTTAATTAGATATTTTCTTCATTTATATTTCAAATGCTATCCCAGAAGTTCCCTATACCCTCCCCCTGCCCTGCTCCCTTACTCACTCACTCCTACTTCTCCGCCCTGGCGTTCCCCTGTACTGGGGCATATAAAGTTTGCAAGACCATTCTTATCTACTAAGTCCATCCACAAGGGTACCATTGGATGTCATAAGAGTTCTTAGAAATATTTGAGATTGGAATGCTAGGCTTTCTTGTTTGTTTTTGTTTTTGTTTTATGGCACAGTCTCCTTAAGTCCCCAGGCTGGCTTTCCTATGTAACTGAGGCTGAGGGTGACCTTGCACTAATGGTCATTGAAAGTGCTCTCTCGGATTATGACATATGTGTCACAATGAATGGCTTGTATGTGTGATTCATCTTATGTGAAATCATATGATAAAAGACAAGTGACATATATGATAATATTAAATGTATTTTTCTAAACAGTCTTCTCAAGTTGTAGAAATTCCCTATGTTGTAGTCATGGCTTCAAACCATAGAAGGAAGGTCTGACCCTGTATCTAACAGAGCAGATTTTGAGGCTAGGTAAGTGTTTTTATTTCTTAGATGGATTCTATTGATCGCCTGCTGAGTATTAGAACTAGGTTGGAGGGTCCAATTTTAGAACTATTTTAGAATGAAACAAAAAGCCATGAATAATAATTCATTTACTTTCTCTACTTCTTATTATCCAGAGTATAATTAGAATGGAGTAGGATTCTAAACATTAGCAGATGCTTCAATAGATGGCATGGTGCAATTCAAATGCAAATAGGCTACCAATTGGAAATTTGTGGTTGGTATTCAGAAATGTATGATTAGAGTTGAGAAGAGATGATGGCTAGAAAGTTAAAAAGTATAGGAGCCATTTACATGGTTTTATTTGAAACTGTAGAAAAGAAGGAATTAAAGAGGAAGGAATTACAAAATGAGATGAGGGCTGAGGATAAGGGTCCAACCTTGGAGAAAGTTCACACATAGGAGGTTGTCAAAGGAACAGACAAAGGAGGACGACTCATTAAGGAATAAGAGAGGTCTAGAAGCTAGGATAGAGGCCAGTGCTGAAGAAGCATGGTTTGGCAGTGCCATACAAGCCTTGTGAAAATTGCTAAAATGCCATTGCATTTAAAAGGAGGAAATTATTCATGAACTTGGACTAGCAGTTTCAGTAACATGCTGGAAGCCATACCCTGATTGAAAGGCATAAGGAATAGAATATACATAGAAGAGGTGATATGCACGGTCTAGTTTTGTACTAGTGTGTTAAAAGGAAAGGCTAGGCCGGGCGTGGTGGCGCACGCCTTTAATCCTAGCACTCGGGAGGCAGAGGCAGGCGGATTTCTGAGTTCGAGGCCAGCCTGGTCTACAGAGTGAGTTCCAGGACAGCCAGGGCTATACAGAGAAACCCTGTCTCGAAAAACCAAAAAAAAAAAAGGAAAGGCTATCCAAAGGTACATGGTGAGTAAACAGGTCAGCTAGGAATATACAGTGAGACCTCTTTTCAAGTAACAACAGGAACAGTAATAAATATCCTTACTAAGTTTCATATATATATATATATATATATATATATATATATATATATATATATATATATATATATATATATATATATATTATGCAGAGTTCTTTTATTTTAACTCACCAGATGTGCATTGTTTTTATAAGGGAAGAAACAGGAAAGTCACAGTTCTTACATAAAGTATTGGATGGCTGGACAATTTCCACTACGCTTACTTGCCAAACCAATTAAAATCATGGCTCTTTAGAATATACTAGTTTGCTGGCAGGGTTTACCTAGTGTAAGCAAAGGCCTGGATTTGATCCCAAGCACTGAAAAAAAATACTTGTGTCTGTATTTTTTCTAGGAGATGGATTATTTTAGTCATAAGAAAATACAACCAATTTAATGTTCTTTTCAGTTGAATCATTTAAAGTTAGTTTCATGCCTACTGCTAATGGAGCCTTTTGAAGACTGTCTAGTATAGTGTTGTGAGATCAGTAAACTGATGCTTCTGGGCTGACTTGGAATCTCTTTTTTTTTTTTTTTTGAATCTTATAAATGAAATTCAAAGAGGATAAAGAGATAAAAGCAATCATTTAGGACTCCATATTAACAAAAGGTTTATACTCTAGATTTGAGAGGTTATAGAGCTTTGGCTCTAAACTTCCACATGGAACTAACTTGATACCGTGGATATATGAAAAACTATATAGACAACTCAAAGGCACGAATGAAGGGCCTTGCAAAGTGAGGACGTTTTGAATAGATTTAGCTACATCATGATCTGCCAGTTCTCTGTCCATGATTTATTTTTGCTGTGGATTTTTTTTTCCTTTCATGCTCTAATTCACACATTCACTCAGAAAACATTTATGCCAATCACTGGACTAGATTACAGACCTTAGTTCTCAAGGCCAGGAAAGGACCTGAAATAAATGAAATGCCTCTCAGACTCTTGTGTGAGTCAGAATGAGAAAGGATGTGGACGTCATTTTTTTTTTGGGGGGGGGGTAAGTTACATGGTCTGCAGATAAATCACGTGAATATAAGAGGTGCTCATAGGCTGAGGTACTTTTGGGACATCTCTGCAGGTGTATTGATAAAATCTCACAAGAGTTAACATCTTCAACAGATTTTCAAATGTATTTTTATTTATTTTCCAGTAACATCTCCTTGAACACTTTTTCTAAAAACAGTGATAATCTATTATTTCAACTGAATTTTTCTCCAGTTGTTGTTGTTGTTTTTTTTTTTTTTCTTCATTTCCCTGGAAGGGTGTGGGAATTAGACCCTAAGTAATGAAATATTTCAGGTTTTTTTTTTTTTCTATACTTGAACCTGCACCAGAAGCACCATTGAGGTCAGTTCTCAATGAAAATGTCAAATGTAGCGACAAGCTGAAAGATTGGTATTTTTTCTGCTGAATTGTGTCTATCAGTTATTTTGGAATTCCAGAAGAAAATACTAAAGTATTCTTTTATTATTTGACCACTCCTACCCGGTCTTATCTAGATTCCCTTCATCTTGGGATCAGCCTGGCCAGGACAGTCTATATGGACCATTATGCCTGATAAAACCTTGAGGTGCATTGGTTAAGTACGTAGAAAAGCCTAACTTCCCTAAGAAAGTCTCATGTTTCCCCCTCTCTCTGACTTTTCCCTTGATTTTTTTAAAGCTTCTAGGCTTCCCAAGTTTTTGGTTGGAAGTTTAGTTCAGGTTTTGTACATCAGTTTGCTTTACTATTTATACCACTGCTAAAGTGGATAAGGGTTATATCCTGTGCTAGAGTTTACAACATGGGGCTATTATTCAGTATGTTGGCCTTTGGCCAACCAACCATATGACAGAAAAAGCTAAATCCTGAAATAATTAGTATTTTAAGTTTCTACCAGATAATAGGACACATACATAATTTTAATTCTTTCCCTTCTAAACTTATTTCTAGCTCAGCTTAATGTACTGATTCAGCTCTGAGGGGAAAAAAAAATGTTGCATTATCCCAGGGCGTTAGTAAGTCTCTGAAACCAGGTGTTCTGGTAGATGGGTTTTCTATTGCAACCACAGATGCTCCTTTTAACACAGCATTTCAAATATCAATTTCTTTTTGTAATAGTATCGCTCTTGGTAGACTAAAGCAACATTATGTAGGTAGAAGCATCATAGATTGAAAGCAATTTCTTTTTTGTTATAAAGACTCCATGACCATATCATAGAATGTTTGTTGTCTACTGGATAAAATCAGCTTATATTCTCTTCTGTTCTTATAACTATAAAATTGAAAGCAAAATTTTAGAAGTATCTATCTAGGCGAGGTCATAGGAGGTCATCCAACCCATTCCTGTAAGGACTGCTTAGGAGCTGGCCCAGAAAGAGTTTGATCAATTTTCTCTTAGTAAACTCTCCAGAGGAGGAAACATACACTCTCCCATGATAATACACTTTAGTACTATTCTATGTTTCTTCTTTCTCTAGACTACAGGAATATGATATGGAAATCTGGGTGACAAGTGAAATTCAGCATAGCCATTCTTTCTTGGGGGAGAGATCAGATTTTTGAAATCAGCATCATAAGAAGTAAAGGACTGTGTACTACATAAACACTCACCTAGTATTAATTGAACATTTTTTCCTCAGTATCCACTAAAATAATACGCAAAGCCTTTTAAAAATTATTTTGGAAAGAGCCTGTAAGTTTTATTTTGAGAAAGTTAAAAATAAATCCCATGATTTTTATTTCTTTCCTTCTGCTTTTCTTTTTTCAGGAAGTCCTCTGGGTACTGCCCAAGCTGTCAGTCAGTGCATTATGGGGTGATATCATAAGAGGACATTACCACTACCACGTGGTGCTTATTTCATGAGGCTTTTTGCAACCTGCTGGATTTACATAAATTTCAAGATAGAAATTTAAACCTTTTAAATGTGAAGAAGGCCTTTAAACCTCAAGCACTGGGCATAGTTGAATGGCATTACTAATGAAGAAAATTACAGGACAAGACTGATTTAAAACCCAATGCAATGCCTTTAAAAGGTTCAATTGCTAGGAAAAGAACCGTTGTAAAATTTTGAACTAAACTGTTTCAGTTGTAGAGAAAAATACCTGCCGTAGGACTCTGAACTCCAGGCGGTGACTTTTTAAGGTAGTTAAATGATACTTTGCTAGCAATCTTTTCTATCCCCAGTGCCCTACTCAACCAGGAGCCCCCAGTCAAGACTGAGAAAGGAAGGGGCTTAGAGTGCTTTAGCCCCTGTAATGACCATTCCTTGTGGAAATAAAAGACCTTAAACTTGCATCCTGGGGAATGCCTAGACTTTTTTTTTTAAATGAGTAATAATAACTATTGTGAATTTTATTGAAAGAAGGAAACTTTTCACCAGCACCACAATAATTGGTTAAAATTGTTAGCTGAAGAAAATGTCTTTCCTCTGTTATATAAATGAAAAATTTGCCTGTGTTCTTAGTCATTGTAGACGTGGTTTCACAAGATCTTCGAGTTACTTGTTTTGTTTGTAAATACTAATATTAGCACAGAAGAAAGGCTTGTTATTTGTTTCCATTGTAAGTGAGTTTTTCTCTTGAGGGAAGAGTCCCAAGCTCCCTCCCTCCTTCTCTCCTTCCTTCCCTTGCTCCCTACCTTTCTATTCTCCCTTCTTCTGTCTTCCTTCCTTTTCTGCCCTCTTCACTCTTCTGACTCAACTCTGTTTTGTTTTTTGTTTTGTTTTTGTGTTTTTTGTAAGAATTCACAGTGTGAGTGGTTCCAGTGGCAATCCTAGAGACAGAGGCAGATGGAAGGGAATGAAAGGAAGTTTGAAGCCAGCCCAGTTTGCATAGCTGAATTCCAGTACATACAGGGCTATCTAGCAAGTTTGTCTAAAAACCAAACAAATAATTTTTAAGATGTTAAAAGAGTACTGGTTTTGTTCCAGAGTACTTTTTTGGGAAGCTCCAAGTTCAGTACCCCCTCCCGACCCCTAGTGCTTGAATGAAGGAAAAATAAGAATGCACATTGATTTGTGTTTAGTTGAATGTGTTTGATTCAAAGTTTGTGTCTTAAAGGAATTATACTTTAGGAAAGGAAAACGGCACGCAGTAATTATATAGAGTCATAAAAGTTAAAAAGGCAGAAGATGAAGGAAGAAGGGGGGATAAAAGGAGGGAGGGAGGGAGGGAGGAAAGGAGGAGGAGAAGAAAGGAGAGAGAGGGGGAGATTGGAAATCCAGAAAACAAGCTACAATGCTGCCAGTGACAGTGACATTTCTAAATCTTTGTTTTCTGGTAAGGGATTCTATGCTATTGAAAACTTGCTACACAATTTTCATTGCTCGTTTAATTTCTACATGTTTTCTTTCACATCTTCTATTTCTCATGTATATGTTAGCTAATATTTCATCTCCCCGGTATTAACATCCTCTCTTGATCAGTACTTTTCTCATCTACTTCAGGCACATCTGTGATGGGTTTCACTGTAGACTGTCTTTAAATTATCTTTTAAAATTTGACTTTCTACTGTACATGTCTCAAATATGGCAACATTTCCCCCATAAGCTATGGATGGATATGTGTGCATATGCTCACACAGAAATAAGGTATCTTGAGTTGGGGAAGCACATGCTGGACCAAGACTTCTTTTTACAATATGGAATTTATTGAGTAACAAATATGAGGTTCAGCAATTTAAGTTTGTCAGTTAATCTGCTTACCTTGGCAATCTGTCTGAGGTAAACACAGGTTATTTTATTAGAAACTTAACTTCTAATGTTAACTGCCATACCTCACAGCACACAGTGCATCAGTCTATCCATTGTTTGGTCTGTCTGTCTGTCTGTCTGTCTGTCTGTTTGTCTGTATTTGTCTATCTCTCCACATATGTGTTTTACAGAGTGAAATACAAGTTAAGCCATCATCAAAAAGTTTCTGAAGTAGTCTGATAGAAATGCAAGGGGATCTTCGTTGATAAGGAGGTGCTCTCATGAAGGTTGGGTTTATAAACTTTGGAGTAGGTTATGTGAATGCCTTGTTCCACTAAGATTATTTTAGTGCCCACTCTTTTCTTTCCATTTCCTCCTCTTACCATTACCACTTCCCCCTCCTAACTTTATGGGTCTTTTTTTTTTCACCCACTGAATCCACTTAGAGCTGCCTGTGCAAGTCTGTGTTCAGAAGCAAGGTTGCAGTTAAATTGTAATTTGAGTCATAGACACGAGCTGACTGAAATGCCTTGGATTTACTAATCACTGGTCACTTGCATGTTCAGAAGCCGTAGTTGTTCCTAAACGTTTCATATCTAGTGCATTCAGTTAAGTGTGTTCAATTGCCCACAGTTTAAGAAGCAGTGTGCTAGAGAAATACTCCATCACTGAACTATGTTCCCAAGCTATGGCTTTTTTAACAGTTAGGCAAGAAGACAAGCTGAGGTATAGAGTGTGTACTTAACTCAAAACCACATATTTGGGGGCAAGGCTGAGGATGTATCCTGAATAGATATTAAATGGCATTGTTTCTACTCACAATTGAACTGAATTAAGCTAATTGGTATTTACTTATTTCATTTTTTACAAAAAGTTTACTTTGAACCTCATTTATAATTCCATTATATTTACCATGAACACCAATTTTTGCTATAATATAATAAATGAACCACGAATCATTCTTTGTCCAGATGTTTTAGTCAACATTCTCTATTTTCTACCTTGTCTTAAACTCTGGAATTAGGAACACTTTAAAAAAAAATAGGTGTGCATAGAGAAACCAGGCAGGGGTGTTATAGCTTCTTCTACAATATTCCTGATTTCAAGCTGACTCTAGATCCTGGCATGATAGTCCATGACTGTAATCCCAAAGTATGGAATGTTGAGGCAGGAAGATGGCTTCCAAGTGCAAGGCCTGTTCTGGGTACAAATTGAAACTCTATCTAAAGGAGGAAAAAAAAACAAAAACAAACTCAACTTCAGTCTTTTCTAAAAGAAATGGTTCAAATGATGGCCAGATGAATTATATAGAAAATTTAGAAAATCTAGCTCCCTTTTCAACCATATATATATATATATATATATATATATATATATATATATATATATATATATATGCACATATACATACATGTATATTTCATATATATGTATATGAAAATGTATTTTACTCAGTTTCCTGCCAGTCAGAACATCTCCAGTACCAATTCTAGTAATATATAATTAAAACTAAGGTGATCACAGCAATTATAGTTAATGTTTTAACCAAAAGTATATGCTATTTTATTTTTATGTTATTGACTTGGTTTTGAAAGGGGCTGGTGAGATGGCTCAGCGGGTAAGAGCACCCGACTGCTCTTCCGAAGGTGATAAGTTCAAATCCCAGCATCCACATGGTGGCTCACAACCATCGGTAACAAGATCTGGCGCCCTCTTCTGGAGTGTCTGAAGACAGCTACAGTGTACTTACATATAATAAATAAAATAAATCTTAAAAAAAAAAGATGCTAGACATTGACCTCAGTGTGAGAAGTAAATTTGTTTTCATCTCTAAAGTTTCTTTTTAGAAAATGTATAACATTTTTCTTTCTTTCTTCTCCCTCTGTGTGCCTATGCATGTGTGTATGCTCATGTGCGGATGTACTTGTAGTGGTCAGAGTACAACTTGAAGGAGTCAGTCCTTGTCCTTTCACTATATGGGCCCAAGGATCAAACTGAGGCTGCCAATTTTGTATCTTTGCACACTGAACCATTTCCCTGTCCTGGAATTTCATTTTTAAATTAAATCTTGATCTGACTTTTAGAGATCTACATTCACCTCAGGTTTTCTTTAGGGAAAGAAGTAGATTTGTAAAAGCCTGGATGGCTTTTGCTGCTATAACAGTTTCCTTTTAAGGTGATGTGTGGATTTATATTGATAATGCTAAATGTGAGAAAGAGGACACAGCTCATGAATGTTAGCCACCACTTCATAACACTTCCAGTTGCTGAGAACTAAGGACTCAATTGCAGCTGAGTTGATACTTGAGTGAAGCATTTTTCTGAGTTGTTTCCCTCTGCTATTCATTCTATCTATTTCACTTATTAGCAAAAAATACTTTAACCATCTCCAGAGAATTCCATGGATTACATATGTTTTACACTCTAGTTGCATTGTGTCTAAGGTGTTTTGTGTTATTCATCTTTTCTGTTATAGTTCCTCCTTATAGACTTGTAAAGTTTCTCCTGTTAATCTTAATCTCTGTTGTGTTTTCAGACTACCACACTGTGCTCTTTCATTGGCAAGTATATAATGAATATACCTTTATGGAATTTGAATGCATGAATGAATGCATGCATGAACAAAGTATTTTATTTTAAACAGCAATGTAGGTGAAATCCTGGATTTGATATGGTAATTGCTCAGCTTTCTTTTACCTATTAACATAAATATATTCAACTGAATAAACATGCTCATTCACATACTAAAATCCCCTTAGGTGCTGTCATGGAAACACTGCACTAAAGGCACTGTTTGATCCAGACATCTGGGCATATTACCTTTGCAGAATCGAGCTTTTTTTCTCACCTCTGTTTTTGCAAGTGGATTTTTGTCCCCTTATTCCAGTCCTTAGTCTTATCCATTGTTAACCTGTCTTTTCTAATAAACTCTTTTTCAATGCAATAATTCTCTTTATTTCCAAACTCCTTTACCATTTTTGTCAGTTTCCTTTTCACTTTATTAGATTAGTTATTTTTGTTTTTCCATGACACACACACACACACACACACACACACACACACACACACACACACATATATATATCAGCTACTAAATCAGTATTTATATGCTGTATTTATCAATGGAGCATTAGTCTAACTTTTTTTTTTTTTTTTTTTTTTTTTTTTTTTTTTTTTTTTTTGGTTTTTTGAGACAGGGTTTCTCTGTATAGCCCTGGCTGTCCGGGAACTAAATCATCAGGTAACCTTCAGGCGGAAGTTTTGTCACTAAGAGGTACTAATACTAATCAGGAGATGAATTTTGAGTTTGTTCTTGTCTCCTTCCACCACCCATCTTCTTTATGTCTTGAGGACAGCATAAGGACAGAGAACTGCCAGGTGTGGTGGTGCACGCCTTTAATCCTAGCACTTGGGAGGCAGAGGCAGGCGGATTAGGACAGAGAATTGTTTCTCTAGGGTTTTGGTCTGTATTCATTTCTGTTCCTACTTGTTATACAGGCCAGAGCTGGCTTCACCTCCCGCCTCAGCCTGCCTGGTGAGGTGGTGTCCTCATTACTTTCCCAGGACAAGGGCTATGCTTAAGGTGATCATGGATTAATGATGACAAGGAAGCTGACAAAGAGGTCAGGGTCTCCTTGTTGGTATCCTGGAGGACCATCTATCTGGCTGTGGATCTCATTGTTGCTTGAATCCCAGTAGCCTGAGACCTCATTTCCTGGCTGTGGTTTCCATGGCTCGGGCTGCTTGCTGGTGGTGATTTGAGTGGCTTTTGAATAATTTGAGCCAGGTGGTGGTGGCCCTCTTGCTCCTAATTGCTGCCATTACCCTCATATACCACCATCTGTTTGCTTTGCTATGGTTTCCATAGAAACTGCCCCCACCCGCCATGTTATCATGGTGGACCTCCATAGCGTCTGAAGGGATCTTTTAGTTTCAGGTGATGATAAACGCTTCTGAGGCCCTGGCTGAGACCTTTGATCTTGGCTACTAAGCCTAACAGAAGGATCTGGAAGAAGAGAAGCTGAGCTCAGAAAGGTGGGAGCTTGAGTCTACCACAGAAACATAAGGAAGTACAAACCTCCCAGTAAACGGGCCTCCAGGGGAGGATAGAGCAGACCTTTGAAAGAGAAACTAATCCTATTGTCAGTTAATCTTCTTGTGCTAATTAGTAAAACTGTAAAAGTGAAACTGTAAACAGGAGATAAGTAGAGATAAGTAGTTAAACTCTTAGACTGTGTCAGGTATCATCAATCGCTAGCTTGAAAAAGATGTTCTTTGGTATTTGTTGATGAATTATTTAACTTTTATATTGTTGCTGCCTTAATAGATTGAGCAATGTTTGTGTAAACTTGTGTGTATTTGTGAAGTCCGATTCCAGATGAAAAGAATCTTACAGGTAAAGTGGACCTATAGTGCACTCCATTAAACATCTTATTTAAAGTATACAAGTTTAGAGCTGTAAATTGTTTTGATTTTGAGACAGGGTTTTATTTTGCAGTCTAGGCTGGCCTGGAACTCACTGTGGAGGCCAGGATGGCCTCAAACACAAAAGAAGCCTGAGTTAGCCTCCCAAGTGCTGGAATTACATGGCACAAGGATCACTTCTTCTGGTAATTTGTAGCACTTTAAATATTTATTTTCTCTATTCATATTCATAATAATTATTGAGAAAGGAAAGTTTCCCCACTGTTAGATAAACCCGTTATTAAAAAGATTTAAAACGATGCCAAAATGTCTTTCAAACCCTTACCCAGTGCTCTGGAATTTTACAATCTGAGGTCTGAAATGTGACATTAGAACCCTTCAACCTAACATATCACCTTTCATATCTCCCTGAAGTTTTGTTTGTATGTGCATGTGTGTGTATGCTTGCGTGTGTGTGCGCTCTCACGAGCGTGTGTTTGTGTGCACGCATGTTTGCATGCTAAGTGTGGTGTGAGCATGTATAAGGGCATGCATGTAAAGGCTGGAGGTGAGCCTCAACTTTCTACTATTATTTATTTTTTGAGACAGGGTCTCTCATTGGGATCTGGGGCTTTTTAGGATGCCTGGCCAGTGATCCCCAGGGATCTGCTTGTCTCCCCCTAAATTAACAATGGGATTACAATCCATTGTGCTTGTCCTTTTATATCAATCCTGGCGATTGCACTTCATCTTCAGGCTTGTGCAGCAAAACACTTTACCAATTGAGCTATATTCCCAGAACTTAGTTTTCTGTATACAGCATTTGATTATCTGCCTGCTGATATGGTGCATGTGTTTTATATCCACTATTACATTATTTTATATAGGTACCTTGTTCGAATTTATATTCCTTCAGAATTTTATTTGGGGATTCCTACAGTTCTTCTCTATCATGGAAAGGTATCCTTGATGACAAGTCTCAAGAGTTTGGAGGCATGTGCAAGAGTGGTGAAGGAGGAAGGGTCCACCTTAGCTACCAGTGTAGTCAGATCAGTCCTGGCAATGATTGGGGTGCCAGATTGTCTTCACAGTCAAGACTTTAATTCCTGAATGTAACTCCTAAATGTAGTTTCAGTTACTCTCTTAAAATGCTTTAATCACCTATGGGTGATTTAATCTCTCTCTCTCTCTCTCTCTCTCTCTCACACACACACAAACACACACACACATACACACACAGAGAGAGAGAGAGAGAAAGAGAGAGAGAGAGAGAGAGAGAGAGAGAGAGAGAGAGAGAGAGAGAAGGGCTATGCTGAAAACTTAAATAAGGAATCATACACATATTGAGAGAGGGATACAGAGAAATATTTCATAATATATAAATGCATATTAAGACAAATGGTGTTCTTGGAGTTTTCCTTATGACAGAGAAACTAAGGGCAATGATATACAGAGTAAATGTTTTATTACAGTTAAGGGTTTTGCCTTTGCAAGATCTGCACAGGTTCTAGCCAGTGACATCTCAGTACTGAGAGGGGGAAGTGGACATGAGGATTCCACCTCTACCTAAGAAGTTACCTGCAATTGAAAACTGCTAGAAAAGTAAAGTTTTTGCCATTGGCGTGTCACTGTGTATATATATCAGTCACATTCTAAGGCACATCCTGTGCCCAGGAGTACTTAGCCAACACAAAAGGAACCCAGTGTATTTGTCTCCTATTTTATTTATTTATTTTTTGGTTAGGTGGAAGCATAAAGTTGGTAAGGAGATGGGAAGGATCAATTAGCAGTTGGGGAAAAGGAAAATATGATCAAAATATATCGTATGAACAACTGTTTCAGTTAAGAGTTGTGCTTTTGATTAGTTAAGTAGAAAAAAATATTTTCATATTTCTCAATTTTCCTTTAGGATATTTTTATTTGATACCTTCATATAGGTACACAGTTTATCTTAATCATATTCAACCTGAGTTCCCCTTCTTTCTCCATTGTACCCTCACCTTTCCATCATATATATACTTCTCACCTTTACTTTCATGTCTGTAAATAATTCACTGAGTTCTGTTAGTACTGCCTGCACTTCTGTAAGTATGACTCCACCCACCAGAGTAGGACTTACATACATACGAACATCCCTCAAAAACAAAAACAAAAAACAAAAACATACAACAACAACAAAAAGAGCCTCTACTCCAAGCGAGCAGCTGTCAGTTACCAATAGCTCTTCAGCATTGGGCAGATCCTCAAAGAGCCTGTACCATTCATGGTTGAATGTTGATCGGCTTGATCTTGTGCAGGCCTTCGGCAGGTAATCACAATTGCTCTTAGTACATGAGTGCTGTGGCCTTTTCACATCCAGAAGATAGCATTTTAGTGAATTCCTCCCCATCTTCAGGTTCTTATATTCCAAGTATTCTTAAGTGATATTTCCTGAGCTACTTTTAGCCGGGCTGGGGAGGTGATATAAATAACTTATTTGGGGTTGAGCCCTTAATAGAAATTATTCCTTGCACAAGAGACAGTTATAAATCTTTGCAGTGGCTGCTGTTCACTGCAGAAAGAAGAGGTTGAGAGTAGGGTTTATGAGTGACTATGCACATAAAATGTTTAGAAGGCAGTTGGATAACATGTCCACTAAGCAGAACAAACACAGTGGATTCCCCTTAGGGCCTGTGATTTTCCTTAGCCAGGGGCTTCTGACTAGATTTGAAGAGGTATGAGTTTCTTCCTGTGGAGCAGATCTCAAAGCCAATCAGAAAGCAATTAGTTATCCAGGAATACTTGTTCTGGTATTATATCAGGAAGTAGCCACACCTTATATAGTAGCTTGCTATTGTAGCACACAGATTCCATTGGATAAAACTATTGATAACTTTTGTCCCACAGTGGCCCCACACAGTACTTTCTGGCACTATGAAAGCTACTCAGCAGAGAGGATGTTTCCAGAAAAGCTCCGCTTGATCTCTGGATGTCCTGCAATCAGACTGTGTGGTGTCTTTAGCAGGGGGATTTTACTATCTAGTTTTAGAGGGTAATTAAGAACAATGATAATAGCTGTGTTTGGGGTGCCTCTAGTACATCTTGTGTTGAAACCTTAAGTGGGGGGAGGTTATTCTATATCTGGCGATGAGTTTTTCATTTGTTAGCCCATATTTGCTTCTGAGGATGCAGTGCTCACTCATCAAAATGTAGGGGTATTTGTCCTTAAATTTCTGATTTAAATATATATATATATATATATATATTAACTAGCGTATAAAGCAGTGAGTTTCCCTATCTCCTCAGTTTTAGTTACTATCCTTTCCTTAGTTTTCAACACCTGCTTTCCTATCATATATATTTTACCCTTTTATGCACCCTTTCTAGCCTCCTGACCTCTGTGTATACACACTCTGTATTAAAAACATAAATCTAAATCTAGGTCTAAAAAATTAAAAATTAAGATGCACATACGAGAGAAAATGTGGTATTTTTCTTTCTAGACTAGGTTATAATCCTTAGTAATTTTCCAGTCCTATACATTTTCCCTCAAATTTCCTAATGTCATTTTTCTTTGCAGCTGAATAAAAGTTCTTGTGTGTACCATATTTTCACCTTCTATTCATCAGTTGATAGACATATAGACCGATATATATATATATATATATATATATATATATATATATATATATATAGTAACTAGCCATTTCTAGCTATTGTGAACGGAGCAGGAATAAACACAGTTGTGCAAGTATCTTTGATATGATACAGACACTTTGGATATGCACAGGACCAGTATTGCTGGTTTTAGAGTTTTGAGACTCTCTACACTAGTTTGTATCGTGGCTGTACCCATTTTTATTCCCATCAACAATGGATAAGTAGTGCCCCCTTCTCCACAACCTCACCAGTGTTTTGATCATTTGTTTTTGGTTTGTGTATCTTTTCAAGTAAAATTTTAGAAATATTATTTTACCTTATGTGTGTGGGTGTTTTACCTGAATGCCTGTCCAGGCATCTCATGTGTACCTGGTTCCCACACAGGCCCGAAAATGGTATCAGATTCCCTGGAACTGGACAATTGTGAGCTGCCATGTGGTTGCTGGGAATCAAACCCAGGTCCTCTGGAAGAGCAGCCAGTGCTCTTCACTGCTAAGCCATCTGCCTAATCTACTTGTTTTCTTCATGATAATCATTCTTGTTTGGGTGAGAGGAAGTCTGGAAAAACTTTTAGTTTCTGTTTTTCTGACTGATAATGATATTGAGTACTTTTAAAAACTGTTTATTCGGTATTTGTATTTCTTCTTTTAGGGATTCCTTTCAGTTCTAAGGCTCATTTACTTATTTATTTAATTTTTCTTGAAGCGCTTCTTTTTGGATACTTAGTTTTTTGAGTTCTTTTCACATACTAGTCACTAATCCTCTGTCAACTGGGTAGCTGGTATAGGAATTCTCCATTCTATAGGCTCCTTCTCCAAACAATTGATGGCTTTTTTTTATACTGTACAGAAAATTTTAATTTTATGAAATCCCATTTGTTGAGTGCTGTTTTTATTTCCTGTGCATTCAGGGTCTTACTCAGTATGTCCTTACCTGTGCCTTGGCATGTACTCAGTTTTCCTCTAGAAGTTTTACATCTTGATCAATACCACTTCCTCCATTGTGTTCAAGGCTACATTCTCTGTCCCCTCCTTGATCCATTTTGTTGGTGAGAGTTTGCAAGGAGCTCTTTATTTAATAATTCCAGCATTTCACATTGTTTTTCTCTCCAGTATTTCTATCTCTTCCTTTAGCCCAACTTTTTATTTTGTTTTGTTGTTTGTGTCCTTAAACATGATTTCTAATCGCTGCTTTGAGTTTTCTGAAATTTCTTCTAGTTCACTGTCACTAGATGTCCGTACAGTAGGATTAGTAATTTTTGGAGATGGTGTGTGTGTGTGTGTGTGTGTGTGTGTGAGTGAGTGTGTGTGTGAGAGAGTGTGTGAGTGTGTGTGTGTGAGTGTGTGTGTGAGTGTGTGTGAGTGTGTGTGTGTGTGTGTGTGTGTGTGTGAGTGTGTGTGTGTGTGTGTGTGTGTGTGTGTGTGTGTGTATGTGTGTGTGTGTATGTTTCATGTTACTGCACTGGGATTTATGTATCTGACCTTACATCATTTGTTGTGTGTGGATTGGTTATATTTTTTTTTAGTTGAAGCATTCACAGTGTTCAATTGGCACTTGAATGTTGTAGTGTTCAGGTGCAGAGTTCAGAAAACAGTTGATGTAGGAACTCAGTGTGTCTCCAGGTCTACATTATTCCAAGTAAACTACAGACTGAGAAAACCCACAACTGCTTGATTTTTTAACACTGTACCAATGCTGTACTAGCCTATTGACTACAATGCCCCCTTGCTTCCAATATCTGAGGATAAACCAAGGATAGTGTGAAGTACAGTGGAGTTTTAATTAGTAAGTCCAGGATTGGGAGATGAGTAAGCTGGAGGAGATAAGAATAAGTAGTGTATTGACTCAGAAAAGAACAGTAAAGGGCCCTGGAGGGCCCTGTGATACCGTTAGGGCCTGCAGATTTATAGATTGTTAAAACCATTAAGAGGTAAAACCAGGAGGTGATAAGGATGATGGAGAAGAAGACATATAAATAAAAGCAAGAGAAAATATATGAGATATGGGTGAAAGGTTGTTAAAAATGGCAAAAGAATGTCTTGTTTGAGACTAGGTAAAGAAATGTACACAGCAATCCTAAAACCTCACTGAGAAATCCGCACACAAAGACAAAACGATCATGATCGCCATGAGACACGTCTTCAAGAGTGGAGACTAAACAATGGAAACTAAGAATTAGAGAGACTATTGCTGGCAGGAATTGCTGGCCTGGATGTGGTGAGTTGAAAGTTGAAGCTCTCCAGTCCTTCTGCTCTTGCAGGCACTATTTTGTATTAGGCAGGGGAAAGGCAAATGGGAACTATTCACCTTTGCAGTCTATGGTTTATGTGCTATCTTGTGAAGAATTGAAGCATTAATTCTTTTCTGCTAGTTCCTTTGCATTTCTGCATCATACTGTCGTCTCTCTTGGTCTTTCATGCACAATGTATATGTTGAGCAGTGTGTGAGCAGTGTGCCCCCTTTGTAGTTTCTGCTGTTTCTTGGGGACATCTTTTTTTTTTTAATTAAATATTTTCTTTATTTACATTTCAAATTTTATCTCCTTTCCTGGTTTCCCCTCCAAAACCCCCCTATCCCTTCCTTCATCCCCCTGCTCACCAACCCACCCACTCCTGCCTCCTGGCTTGGCATTCCCCTGTACTGGGGAGTAGAACCTTCACAGGACCAAGGGTCTCTCCTCCCATCGATGATCAACTAGGCCATTCTCTGCTACATATGCAGCTAGAGCCATGAGTCCCTCCATGTGTTTTCTTTGATTGGTGGTTTAGTCCTTGGGAGCTCTGGGTTACTGGTTAGTTCATAGTGTTGATCCTCCTATGGGGCTGCAAAACCCTTCTGCTCCTTGGGTACTTTCTCTAGCTCCTTCATTGGGGACCCTGTGCTCCATCCAATGGATAGCTGTGAGCATCTACTTCTGTATTTGTCAGGCACTGGCAGAACCTCTCAGGAGACAGCTATATCAGGCTCCTGTCAGCTAGCTATTGTTGGCATCCACAATAGTGTCTGGGTTTGGTGGTGGTTTATGGGATGGATCCCAAGGTGGGGCAGTCTCTGGATGGTCATCCCTTCAGTCTCTGTTCCACACTTCATCTTTATAACTCCTTCCATGGGTATTTTGTTCCCCCTTATAAGAAGGATCGAAGTATCCACACTTTGGTCTTCCTTCTTCTTGAGTTTCATGTGTTTTGCGAATTGTATCTTGGGTATTCTGAGCTTCTGGACTAATATCCACTTATCAGTGAGTGCATATCATGTGTGTTCTTTTGTGATTTGGTTACCCCACTCAGGATGATATCCTTCAGATCCATCCATTTGCCTGAGAATTTCATATGCTGGCAAGGATATGAAGAAAGAACACTCCTCCATTGTTGGTGCGATTGCAAGCTGGTACAACCACTTTGGAAATCAGTTTGGCAGTTCTTCAGACAATTAGACATAGTATTACCTGAGGATCCAGCAATACCACTCCTGGGCATATATCCAGAAAATGCTCCAATGTGTATTAAGGTCACATGCTCCACTATGTTCATAACAGCCTTATTTATAATAGGCAGAAGCTGGAAAGAACCCAAATGTCCCTCAACAGAGGAATGGATGCAGAAAATGCGGTACATTTACACAGTGGATTACTATGCAGCTATTAAAAACAATGAATTTATGAAATTCTTGAGGGCACCTTAATTTGGCTGTGTTATGCCCATGGAAGTGGGCCTGCACTTGATTTCTAATTTGGCTTTCCTACCTGTGTTCCTACAGGGAGCTAACTTGCTTCATCTCATTTAAACACTCTATCTCACAGTATAAGGACTTGCTATGTATTATCTTTTGACTGTTTTCTTATACCAAGTTTCAGTGCTGAGTATTATAATCTACCATCTTACTCCAAAGTACTTCTACTGCACTTTCTATTACAACAATTGGGAAATATTATTTGTGTGCATGCGAATGCTCACAGGTAAATGAACATGTATTTTACACATGGGTTTTTGTGTGTAAATGTTTGGGAAAGTCATGAATTCTTCACTGTTCACCTTTTTTTTTAAAGATACCTAGAGCTCACCAAAGTGACTGAATTGGCTGGCCAGCAAGCCCTTGGGGTCCCACTTATCTCTGTTTCCCTAGCAATGTTATTATAGGTGAATGCTTAAGTACTAAGCTTAAGTTAGATCATTTACAGTAATAATTTTTGAATGAAGATAAAATGTTGTTGTCATCAGGTAGAGAGAGTCATCTCATTGTACCTGAAACTGAGTCATCCGCCCCCTCTGCAACTCCTCTCTGAGATAAGATTTCTCTGTGTAGCCCTGACTGTCTTGGAATTCACTTTGTATGTTAGGCTGGTCTCAAACTCACAGAGATCCACCTGCCTCTGCCTGCTGAGTGCTGAGGTTAAAGGCATTTGCCACCGCTGCCTAGCATGAAATTGAGTTTTATAGAGAAGGAAGTTAGTCAAAGTCACATAGCTCAGCTAGAGAACATACACAAACTTACATATGTTGCTGTTGTTAAAACTTTATTCCATCTTTATGATTCAGATGGAATGTCTGCAATTATTTTATTTATATAGAGAAATAACGATATTTGGGGAGTGGAGCAGGGTAGAGATATGGAATTTTCAAGTTCATCTAGATATTTTTAAGTTGTAAAATCTGAATTCATTAAATAATTACTGTCTATCTACTTTTTGGTATATGGCCAGATTTTTGCTTACATAACGTAACCCGGACTATTGGCAGCCACTTTGAAACTATAATTTAAAAGAATTTTTCGTCTACCATGAAAATATTTTTCTCAGTTCCATGTCTGTCCATATTTTCATTATTACGTTTTTTTCCAAAAGAATATTTTAAGATTTTATTAATAATGTGCCTTCAAATAGTGTGTGTGAGAGAGTTGAGAGAAGAAAATGTTCTTTTGTGTGAATCCCTGTCACATAGGAAACTAGTAACAATCTTCAACAGCCATATGGCTGTGGGCAAGACACTCATGGCTTACTGGATGCACACATAGACACACACACACACACACACACACACACGAATAATTAAACATCTTAAAAATAACCTTGTGATTTGATTTCATATCTACTACCTAGAACTAATTTCCAGAGAGTAGAAAAGTTGTCAGATTATATGATGTGAAGTTGCTAGTCACTAGGGAAATTTGAGTTCTAGGAAGAAGTACGGACAGGGAGGGGAATTTGAGTGGTTGAGTTTCATGATTCATATTTTCCTGAGTTTCTGCTAACCCCCATGACTTTAATGTGAAAAGGAGAATACTAGCACTTCCACACCAGGAAAAGGTTGTCATAAGCAAGTGTGTTTTTGAGTATTTTCTTTCTTTCTTTTCTTTTTCTTTTTCTTTTTTTTTTTGGGGGGGGGGTCTTTAAACAATTTTATCTTTAAAAAGAAGTAAAGAAATAAAAAGAACCATCCCCAGAATAGGGAAGGTTCTCAGTGAATCTGCCTTTAATTCTCCCTGGCTCCAGAGCCTTCTGTGGAGGCCTCAGCTGTTCACTGGCCCCTCTCCTATTCCTGGAATAGAAGCCAGCTAGCATCCTTTCCAACCTCTTGAGTAAACCTGCTCCCCAGAGTACTCAGGTGTTTTTCTTAACTTCTGCCCCAGAAAAGGAAGAAACAGTAGAAGTACTAGGCCCACAGACCCTCTCCCAGGCATTCTAAGCAAGCTTAGGGCAAGCCCAGATTAATGTGTCCAATGTCCACCAAGGAGACAGCACATGCAGTGTGCCAAAGGAGCACCAGGCCCGGGGACTGTGCGGTGGGAGCAGACAAGGCTGTGGATGCACGTCCACACTGTGTTTCATACCACTCACTGCAGACTGCCATGTCACAGGGAAAACATACTTGCCAAACTCCTCCGAGTCCCACGCCAGAAGTTAGCAGTGAAGGAGAGGGCCATAGGTTTAGCCTGTTGCTCCTGGCCTATCTGCAGTTCTTGGCCCAAAGCCCCTGAGTCCCAAGAGTTAGCTGTTGTCGTTCTTGATGACAATCTCTAGTCCATGGTGCCATGACAGAGCCCATAGTAGCAGGTTCTTGTTTTTAAGCTCTTCTACTTATTGCTGAAGCACATCATTGTCCAGGTGCAATTGATCTAACCTCTGCAGCTCTTCAGACAACCAGTGATTGCTCTGCTGCAGCTCCTGGATATAATCACAGGCTTTGGACAGTATAGCACCTTTACTCTGGCCAGACTTGGTGCTCTCCAGAGAAGCAGTCTGGGACTATTTGGACAGCTGTACAATCCAACTGTTGATCTTGTCCCAGCGGCTGCAGTCCACTTCGTTATGTTTCTCATCTCGGTTGTCCTGGGAGCCTCTGACTTCGGGGAATAAGGGTGGGTCCTGGGGGCAATTGATCGCTGGCTTCCTCCCTGCATACTTCCTGTGGTGACATCATCACAAAGAATTGACCCCCTGGTGGGTGGGGTTTCCTGCCCTAGTAATGCCTCTGAGTCCTGGGTGGTAATAACAGATGTTGTACCCCCTCACCCATCTCCTACTGTGGTAGCTGGGGAAAGAAGTATAATGTGTCTCAGCAGCTGCCCCCTCGGTGTCAAAGCAACCATCACTGGTGATAGCTCCCTGGATCACTGCCTGGGTCAGAGACTGAGTGGCAGGGTAACCACTGCTGGCAGCAGAGTCCTCTGCCCCTCAGACACCTGGATGACCCTGTACATCACTTGACATTGGGGTCAGGGAAAGTGGCAGCTGACTGGATGCTGGCAATAGCTACACTAGTTAGGTCCTCTCCAGTAGCCACCACACCTTCCTGAATCTGCATTGTCCCCTCTTGGGTTTCAACTGGTTTCTGCTGCCCCATCAACTCTCTGTGAGGGGGCTCATATGAGGCACTGGTCTTTTCTTTTCTTTTTTTTTTTTTTGACTTCGTATCTCCTGACTCAAAGGCCTGAATGCTAAATCTCAAATCTTGGCTGTACATCCGGAAGCATCTTGAGCATTAGTAATATGTGACATGAAAATCAGCATAGGAAGGCCGGGCAGTGGTGGCGCACACCTCTAATCCCAGCACTTGGGAAGCAGAGTCAGGTGGATTTCTGAGTTCGAGGCCAGCCTGGTCTACAGAGTGAGTTCTGGGACAGCCGGGCTACACAGAGAAACCCTGTCTCGAAAAAAACCAAACCAAAAAAAAAAAAAATCAGCATAGGATGTTGTGATTTGTATGTTCAAAAGGAGATCCCAGCAAATGTCCTCACCAAGCACAGATGCAAAGGCAGAAATTAAAATAAAAACAAAAACAAAGCAACCCCCCCACCCCCATACACACACACAAAACAGATAAAGTTTCCAAAGAATTCAGGCACCAGGACCTTGCCTGAGAATGAGGCTTGTCCATGCAGGCCCCCCAACTAGTAGTAGGCACTTGGGGACCTGAGCACCCACCAGGCACTAGTCCTGCTACCGTCACAGTGACCCTACTGGCTTAGCTCCACTTGTCCATTCCCCAGCTGCTCCTCTGAGGAGAGATGCAAAAAGAAGCCAGGGACCATCCCAGGCCTGCAGCTCACAGTTGGACACTGCAGGAGGGTGGGACATGTGGACTCCAGGACGGGGATTGAACTCAGGTTTTAAGTATTTTCAACATGCTTGCTTTTGTGTTAGGCCCTTGTGATTATCAACAAGATCGATACAGTCCTTAAACTGAGTCTACATTCCAAAGGATATCATAGACGTTAAACAAGGAAACACAGAATGAAAGAACGTGGTTTCAACTTTATAGTTTCAACTTGTGATAAGTGCCACAAAGAACTAGGCCACTGCTTAGCTGGGGATCCTAACAAGAGACTTGTTTTAAATAGTGTGGTCTGGGAAAGTCATGCTGCAAAGGTGATATTTAAGCCTAGTAAGGAAGAAGGAAGAAATAGCTGAACAGTGTGCAGTAAAAGTTAACATTTTGGGTAAAGGAATCACAGCTGACAGCTCTAGGAAAGGAAATGAGTTTGGCATATTTGAGAAATATGAGCACTATCTTTTATGGCTGGAACAGCTTGAAGAAATGGAATAAAACTGGTGTGGAAGTCAGAGGAGAGCTCTGTAGAGCCTAGAAGACATAGTGGCAGATGTTAGAAGCTCTAGATCTTTTTATACATTTAAAGCATTGTTAGTACTCCTGGCCTTTCTGCTGTTTATATAAAGCTGTGTTCTTTCCTATCTGTAATGTTTGACTCCTACTGACTCTTGACACATAAGGTAAACCAGTGGATTCCTGGGTTTGTACTTTGACTCTGAGCCAAGCTAGGGGACAGCCGAGTTTCCTTCACTGATACAAATTCAAAACTATCCTGTAATTAGTCTGTCCTGTTCCTCCATATGAATTTTGACACTGGGGAATTTCAAATTAGGTTGCTGAGGGACTTCTGCTTAAAACAATATGTTAATATGATGAAATAAGTCACTCACTAGCTAGTGTTCTGTGTTTCTTCAGGGAGAAATTATGAAAGTCATGTTGGTTTGTCTTGGAAATTTGTCATGTGTAAATACATTCAAACTTTTAGTGGAAGCCTCTCAACAGAATCTTTAGTAGCTCTTACTCTTTCAGGAAAATTGTTTTCTGGTGAAGTGAATAGAATTTAACTAGACTCCTATGTGAAAGATGGACTTGAAATTGAAGATTTTGAAATTGTAAATTTGGAGTCAACAAATACTCATTCATAACTCCTAATTTAGTTTATCATTTAAAATAACTGGACAACAGTGTTATTGACCAGTATACTTTTAAAGAAGGAGATGTATACTTTTAAAGGAGGAGATGTATATTTTCTTTTAATATACTAATATATTTTAAAATGTTAGTTGCTATAGTTTTTTTTTTTTTTTTTGGCTTCCTTGACAGAGAATACCATCTTTTTTTTTTCCTCTTTATTAGATATTTTCTTCATTTACATTTCTCATAATATCCAGAAATTTTCCCTTACCCTCCCGCGTCCCCGCCCTGCTCCCCTACCCACCCCCTCCCACGTAATGGCCCTGGCATTCCCCTGTACTGGGGGATATAGAGTCTGTATGACCAAGGGGCCTCTCCTCCCAATGATGGCCAACTANGATTTGCATTTCCCTAATGATTAAGGATGTTGAACATTTTTTCAGGTGCTTCTCAGCCATTCGGTATTCCTCAGTTGAGAATTCTTTGTTTAACTCTGTGCCCCACTTTTTAATGGGGATATTTGATTTTCTGGTGTCCACCTTCTTGAGTTCTTTATATATATTGGATATCAGTCCCCTATCCGATTTAGGATTGGTAGAGATCCTTTCCCAATCTGTTGGTGGCCCTTTTGTCTTGTTGACAGTATCTTTTGCCTTACAGAAGCTTTGCAACTTTATGAGGTCCCATTTGTCAATTCTCGCTCTTACAATGGAGGAACTAAAGTATCATTTTGGCAAATTCTTTTCATATGTGTGATCATTTACATCTGGACCTGGTGATCTAAACAAACTAGTAATATATTATGGGATTTTTGTCCTGTGCTAAGAAGCAGTTATATTGCTTTAACAAGTTAATCCTATGTGTAGCAGTTGTTCATTTTACCAAATTACTGTTAGATGATGATATTCAAGTTCTTGATGAACTAGTCAAAAATTTCCTGAAAATGTTCAATTGTATTTAAAAAGTGTAATTTGATTATTGGACACCCAATTGGTGGTAGAGAAAGGAAATTTGGCTTGGGAGTATAACAAAATAACACATATTTAGAGTTAAGGAAAAACCGGACAATATATTTGGTCCTTTAATTTGGGTTTAAAGAGGTTGGGTTTTCCTTCCAGTACTAGTGAATTACTCTTGGCCACCACACCTTATATAAGGGCTGCACTGCTGAGATACACCTACCTCTCTCTTCTTGCCTGCCTGCCTGCCTGCCTGCCTGCCTGCCTGATTCTCTCTCTCCCTCCCTCCCTCCCTCCCTCCCTCCCTCCCTCCCTCCAGCCCTCCCTCTGTCCTTCCATCTGTCTGTCATCCCTCCATTTCATTTTGCTAATTGTTCCTGGATCCCTGTTCTCTCGTGGAAGCTTAAGCATTCTTTGATTTTGGATCCTTCTGCTTTAGCTTCAGGCATGAGCTGCCAGGACCACCAAAACATATTTTGCATAAATTCCAAATGTCTTCTTCAGTTCTGGTTGTGTGGACTTTATTGCTTTCATAGGTTATACTAATCTCTTTAAAGATAAATGAAGGCACAAAATGATTGATAGAGCTCTTCCAGAAGGTTCTAGTTATAAAAGTAGTAACTTTGAATAAGATATTGACTAGTTAGCTTCATCTGCAAACTAGACTTAACTGAGCGAGTCTCAATTGGAGAAATTGCTTTTATTAGATTCGCTCATGAATGTGTCTGTGTGGCATTTTACAGATTGCTAATTGATATAGGTGGCCCAACCCATTGCGAGCAGTACCACCACTAGGCAGGTGGGACCTGGGATGTATAAGCAAGTGCCTTGGTTTAGTTTGTGTTGCTATAACATAATAACACAGAACAGACAGTATATGAAAAACGAATTTATTTCCCTATATTATGGAGACTGGTAAAGGTCTTTTGTTGTTTCTGCAAAAAGAATCATAAGGAAGAGAAGAGAGAGGGAGGAGGGGATTAGAGAATGGAAGAGAAAGAAGACACACATAAAAGGGCTGAACACATCCTTTTATGCATCACTCACTTTTCTCAGAGCATCTATCTGATGCACAGAAGCAGCGAGCTCGTGAGAGCCTGAAAGTCTCCTTCTTAGTACTATCACAATGACAAATTTCAACACGAATTTGGAAAATAATCCAATGCTGAAATCATAGTAGAGATAGTATAAGGGAGCTAAACATTAAACAGTATCTATCCCTGTGTATTTTCTGCTTCAGTTCCTGTCCTTGCTTCCCCTACATGACGATGTACTGTAAGCTGTAAACAGAAATAGATCTTTTCCTTCCCAAGTTATTTTTGACCATAATATTTATAACAGCAACAGAAGACAAACTAGAAGAGATATGGCATCAATCTTCTGCAGGTACCGTCAAGTAAAATTAAACATGATTATACATACAATATTGAGCTTAATCCTTGTTATATAGGAAATGCTAAATATTTGCATTCATCCTCATATGTGTATATTACTGTCTATAAGTATGTGTTACTCTCCCCTGTAAACCTCAGTAAAATGAGGATATAATCCTTTACAGTTAAAATGTAAAATCAGATAATATGCCTAGCATATTGCTTAAAATAGTAATTGATCAATGGTATTACTTGATTTATTATTATTTATTATTATGTCTATCTGAAAATTTGTACTGTTCCTACCATATTTGTCCAAATATGCCATTATATATATATATATATATTTCCCTCTAGAACTCAGTAAAGAAAATATAGGTACTATACATACTTATCACAGAATTGGAGTAATTAAACAAGGTTAAGCTTGCTGTGCCATTTGGTGCCTACAGTAAGCACTAAATAGTCTTAGTGGTGGGTGGTGGTGATGATGCTGGAGCCAATGTGTTGCTGTTTGCCTTCTGAGAAAGAATGTGGGCCACCTGGCAGGCTTTCAGAATAACAAGAGTTTACTACTTAATTGGCACTCTCCAGGAGCTGTTGCTCTTAGGAACTTCAGCTTTCTACCTACCCTCCTCAGGCCGACTCTTGTCTCTTGTTTTTACTTTCTTGCCAAAGGAAGCCTTTTCTTCCTGAAAGCACCTGTGCCCTGGATCAGCTTACATTTTGGAGGTCCAGCTGGACATCCTACTTAACACTTTTTGTATTGTGAAATGGGACCCGGCCTTTCATTCTGTTTTAGGCGTTTGAGGTCAAATCCTCAATAGATTTATGAGCCAGGATAGAATTCTTCTCTTGTCTGACTCACCTCTCTCACCCTGTCCTTAGGATGGCTCTGCTACACTAGGGCTTTAAGATTTTTATAACTTTGTTCTGTATTTATTTTTACTTAATTTTTTTTTTTACTTTTGTAATTATATTTAGGTACAGAAAACTTAGTGTACATTTAACCCAATTTAGTGGCGAGTTCTGTAGCCTTAGCTTTTAATTCTACTATCTCTACTATGATTTCAGCATTGGATTATTTTCCAAGTTTGTGTTGAAATTTGTCATTGTGATAGTACTAAGGAGGAGACTTTCAGGCTCTCACGAGCTCCCTGCTTCTGTGCATCAGATAGATGCTCTGAGAAAAGTGAATGATGCATAAAAGGATGTGTTCAGCCCTTTTATGTGTGTCTTCTTCTTTCTCTTCTTCCATTCGCTAATCCCCTCCTCCTCCCTCTCTCTTCTCTTCCTTATGATTCTTTTTGCTGAGGCAACAAAAAGCCTTTAGCAGCCTCTCTAATTTAGGCAAACAAATTCATTTTTCATATACTGTCTGTTCTGTGATATTCTGTTGTAGCAACACAAACTAAAACAAGGCACTTATTTTAAGACATTTTTATCTGATTATTGAATTTGGTGCCCTCTTAAATGTTGTATTCAAAGTGACTGTCTCAGGACTCTCACTAGAGAGCATTGTATAATCCTACAGTTGTATGCTGGGATCCGGTTTTTCTGAATTTATAAAGTGTCTCATAGTTATTGAATTTGTATGACTCATTAACTGAAAGAATAAGTACTAACATAAAGTTGCCATAACTTTGTAAATACTTCCAAGTAAATTTGGAGTTTAGTTAATATCACAGTGTATGTACAAATTTGAAGTAATATGCTTTGTGTATATACAGCTTCACAACTCCCTTATAATAACTCATTCCTATATCCCCACTGTTTCCCCCACCCCTGTCCCTCACCATTATCTATAAATCAATTTTCATGGCATAGCCTCCAGAGTTGCTAGCATTATAGATTAGAAACCACTTCTATAATAACCACACGGTTCACTTTGTTTGAGATGTCATAATGGTATCTAATGTAGTATTTGCTTAATTAAAATGAAAACAAAAATAATAAAGGACAAGCTAAAAATAATTTGTACAAGTAGTATACAGACAGAACAGGCTGCATTTATATATTTAGGAACACACACACACACACACACACACCCATGCACACATACACACACACACACAACACACACTGTAACAAAAAAGAAACAAAATGATAAACAGAAAGAGGCCATGAATTTGAAAGGGAACAATTAGTGGAGCACATGGGAGGGTTTGGAGGGAGGAAGGAGGAAGGGGAAGGGGAGAATGATGTAATTACAGTATTAGAAAAGCCATTTTTAAAAATAATATAGAGAAGGAAAATAAGTATATCTAACTATGGTCTAAGGATGATGGGACTTTGGCAAAAGACGAAGCACAGGTAGGAGAAAGGAGTAATGAGTGTAGAAAGACGTCCACTTATTGAGTTCCTTTCAAGTTCTAGGCACGAAGCCAGACACTTTCCAATTTCCCCCTCATTTATTCCTTGCATGTGTATGGATTTTATACAAAAGAGAACCAACTCTCAAGAGCCTTTGGGTTGCCCCAGGTCTTACAGACAGTAATAGCAAAGCCCTGCAGGATCCATAGCTATGATTTGGCATTGTTGAAGTTAGCACTTGACTGGAGTTAGCTACAGTTAATGCTGGTAAATAAAGTATTACTTTGAACTGATAAGCCTGGAATGTGGAGAAATGAGAAGTTGTTTGCTTTTGTATTTCCCCATTTGGCAGGCACATCTTCTTGCCTCAATGTTTTTGAGTATCCTGTCGACACATCTGTTTTTCTTCTTCTGTCACTTGATGATTTGTTTCATCTTCCATCCACTTGACTGTTAATGTTTAACTGCTCCTTGGGCTCCTTTTAAAAGCAGTCCTGAGAGTTGAATACAAGCCTTCAGGCTTGCTGGACAAGTAAGTGATCTTCTGCTGAGCGCCAGCCACCTCCCCCATTTCTTTTGAGACAAAAATCTCACTATGCGGTCTGACCAGTTTTATTAAACTCCCAATTCTCCTACCTTGGCTTTCTAAGTGCGGCTGGTATTAAAGGAACATGCTACCACCCTCAGCAACACTTTTCCTTTTCTTTTTAATTTTCTTTTGGGGTTTTAAGTATAATAGACTTAAACATATGTCTCCTATTGGAGTTATGCACCATCATGCCTGTCTCTTCTTTAGTATTTTGCATGGTTCTGAATGATCTATTCAAATCGGGTCATAAAAATGTATATGGTTCCTTAATTAGCTTTCCTGTATTCAAATTACAGTTGGAGAAGCAGGTTTCCATTACAAATAGTTGAGCAGTTCAGAAACAATCTACTATTCTCATGTAAGCACATTGATAAACAACATACAATCGATGTGGTATTATGTACAAATATTTCTTCAAGATAAGGCTTGACAATTTAGCTCTCTGTCTGTCTGGCCTAGACCTCCCTAAGTAGACCAAACTGGCCTTGAACTCAAAGAGATCAATCTGCCTCTACTTCCAAATTCTGGGATTAAGAACATGCACTACTAGGCCCAGCTTCCTTTTAAGTCCTTTAGAAATTGTTTGTATATTTGGTGTATGCCTGTGCGTCATAGCATGTGGAGAGAAAGAGAGAGAGAGAGAGAGAGAGAGAGAGAGAGAGAGAGAGAGAGAGAGAGAGAGAGGAGGGGAGGAGAGGAGAGGAGAGGAGAGGAGAGGATATATATATATATATAAACAGTACATGTGTGGAAGTCAAAGTCCCCTCTCTACTGTATGGGTTGAGAAGGGGCTCAGTTATTTATGACTTGTGTCAATTGCCTTTACTTTGCCATCTCAATGGTTCATCTTTTCTTTTCATGACTTTACAAAACATTTAGGAACAGTTCAGTGTAGTGGTTATTTTTAAGATTTTTTGGGGGGGGTATTTTTGAGACATTCTCTTAGTGTATCTCTGGTTATCCTAGAACTCACTATATAGACCTTCATGCCTTTAAACTTAAAGATCTGCCCTGCCTCTGTCTGATGGGACTAAAGGTGGACACCACCACACCTGGCTATTTTTAAATTTTTAATAATTCTCTTCTTCTGGTGTAATTTTGACATTTCTGTAGTAAATATGACTAGCAGACATAATTGTTAATACTGCAGAGGTAATTGTTAACAGTGCTTTACCACTCATGTTAACAGCAAAATGTTCTTTATGGACGTTTTAATCCTATAACATGGATAACTTTCTTGCTGTAAGGGGAAGTGTGATATTGAATAAGACCTGACGACAGGAATTTCAAAATCCTGAGGTGAGCCTCTGCTACCACTTAGCGTCTTTTGTTGCTGTTGTTTTGAAAAATCTATCTCCCTTTGAAATGATTAAGGGTCTTTTGGATTTAAGGCACATATTAATATGACTAGGATTGTGTGTAACTAGTTATACTTATTTCCTGAGTATGTTTAAATGTCATGAAGGATTATACGTTGGGACTTTGGGTTGTGTCTCTTTTTGTTACCCTTTGGATTATTTTTGTGTTATTTTTAACTTAATCTTTTTAAGTTAGAACACAGAGTAATTGGGTCATGCATAATATGTGAATATGTTTATTCATCCCTCCTACTCATTGCCTTGCCCCAACCTACCTGGAGTCTTCTTGCCATTCTCCTTACTGTGCCCCAAATGGTCATGTTTTAGCTCTTGTGTCACCTGTGCTCTTCTCCCTCCTCAGCCTCTGTCCCTCATTTAATATCTCTTCCTCCCTTCTCATGGTCTCCATTTTAGCTGCATGAGCTAGATATGCACATACACACAGATTTAAATTTACACCCCACACACGAGAGAAAACATGAAGCTTTTGCTTTTCTGCTGTTCTTATTTCACTTAACATAATGGTTTCTTGGTCTATCCGTTTTGCTAAAAATGTTATTGTTTTTCCTCAATGAATGAATAGTTCCATTGTGTATATGTAGCTTTTTTTTGATGAATCTCTAGATTGGGTCAGTTTCCTACTTATTATGAAGAGTGCAAAAATAAGTATGGATATGACACAGTTGGATGGTAGTGCCTTAAATTCATTCCAGTAGTTATTGCTGGTATTTATTAGCTGTCAAATAGTCATGAGGCATTTAGATTTCCACACACCATAGAATTGAGCAATTCAGAGCACAGTCTTAGGCTACATGGACTCAAGTCTTATTTGATAGTTCCAACTACTCTTGTCTGGTAGTTAATTTTTTTCATCCTAGATACTGTCTTTTTATACTTATAAAGGATCTTATAAAGTCCTCACAAGCCTCAAATTCATAATTCATGCTGGCCTTGAACTCCTGTTTCAAAAGCTTCTTCTTACTGAGTGTTGAAACTAAAGAGATATACCACCATGCCTGGCTTAGATACTATTTCTTTATCAAATGAAGATGCTAATACCAACCTTACAGAGCTCTTGAAGACTAAATGGTAATGCGATACATTTCCCACCCTGCATTGTATATAGTAGCCACTCAATAAATGCAAGACTGTCATTATGGTGGTGATAATGTTTAACTTCAGCACAGAAAATGAATGTATAAGCTTGCAATTTGTGGGGCATAGGCTGCTAGTTCCTAACCTGTCTCAGAAAGCAAGTGCACACTGACAAAGTTTGAGAGTGTTTCTAGTCATCAGAACTCAGAGCTTAGGTGGCACAAGAATGTGTGTGCTTTGAAGGGAGCTGAGTATGTCTGAAAACTTGTCTTTGAAAATCACCTCAGTTGAAAATGTTAGTAAGGTTAGTAAGAAATGGGAAAAAAAAAAAAAAACTAATGTTGTAAGTTAGCCTCAAGATACAGTAGTCACTGTTTCCTACATGTGACTGTCCACTGCCACTTAGATAACTTCTTTAAAAATGAAGGTTCCTAATGCTAGATTGACAACTCCTGGTCACATTAGGGCATGGGAATATGTTGATATAGTGAAAACAGGTTGATCTGGGATCAAAATCTTCATTTGGCCCCTTGGTATCTGACCAGTGGCATTTGTCTTTCTCATATGTCACAACCTCCTTTGCTCCTGCCCACCTGTCCTCACATTTCCAGTGTTGTTATATAACCCATATTAATTGTATATATGTAGATAAGTAGTTTCACAGTCTGCTGCTACTTGTTTTTAGCCCATTGAAGGATTAATACCAACTCTGCCTTACTGAAGTGGTGCATACAGTTTTCTGGCTGATAATTCTTTGGTTTTTCAACTTACCATCTTCTGTCTTTGGTTTTGACATAGCTTCTCGCTGTCTCTCTCTCTCTCTCTCTCTCTCTCTCTCTCTCTCTCTCTCTCTCTCTCTCTCTCTCTCTTTCTCTCTCTCTCTCTCTCTCTCTCTCTCTCTCTCTCTCTCTCTATCTATATATATATATGTATATTTGTGGTCTGAGTTTCTATCCTGACCAGTTAGTTATTTGACCAGCATTAATTTCCTCTTATTGGTGTATCTGATTTAGAACATTAATAGTCAACTCAGGGGCACAGATTTATTATCATTCTGTATTCACCTCTTTATGCCCATTGTGGACAATGTCTTGTATCTTGTTCAATGTGAAAGAGCACATGAAATGGGTGTTTGAGAAATGACCCAGGAGCCTGCATTGGAATTGTAGCTAAGAAACTGGGCAAGCCTTTTATTATTAAGTGAAGGGAATGGACATCACTGAGAGCAAGAACAAGAAAAATAATATTGAGTGTTCTATAAACATTCCATTGTCTCTTACTGTGTAATACGAGAACCATCTGTTCTTGGAATCTTGGATGGGTCATATTCAAAATTTAATTCATAAGTTATGTAGAGCTATTAGATTAGGATCCATGAAAATGTAACTCACTTTTTGCATTTTATACAAGATATACATCATGAAAAAAATCAATTAGTCAAATTAGTCTCTCTCTCTCTCTCTCTCTCTCTCTCTCTCTCTCTCTCACACACACACACACACACACACACACACACACACATAATTGAGTGAGGACCAGAGAAAACTAGGCCAGGTCTCAAAGGGTGGAGAACAGTATCCTTTCCAGGGCCAGTACTTGTACTGGCTTTCTAAAGGAAGAGTCCATGTTTGGAATTGGTATTGGTTGGGGGTCTGTAAGACAAAGGCAAAGACATTGTTCCAAATACAGTCAAGGAGGATCTGTGGTAGTGGTAGATGTGGTTGTGCTGGTGCTGGTAGTGGCATGTGTAGCCAACTTAAATAAAATAAAATAGGATAACAGTATAAAGAAGCCTGCTATGTTTTCGAACACTCAAGGAATGTCTTACAAAAGGCAGAATGTGCCACAAAAAGAAGACATCTGGACAAAACATAGCTGTTGAACTCATGAAGTTATTGCAGCATGGTTATCTGCACACGGCTTGCATAGTATTGGGCCTACCAGCATTTCTTCATGGATAGGCCAGGGACCTAGTAAACCCTAATCCGCTCTGAGGGAATATTGGCAATTAATGTTTCCTGAGGCAAGGCGTATGAATTTTTTTTTCTGTGACATAAACACTGATAAGTTGCCCAGGGCCCAGCAAATAGCTTCCCGCCCATGCTCATAGAAGCAACTCTAATTAAAATCAGTCGATCCCCTGCATACACAAACGCCAGGAAAGTAGAAGAGGGACACAGAGGGGCAATATCATGAGAAGGGTTCCAGCAAGAACAGGAGAGCAGGCAATAGTGTAATGGGGATGAAAGTGACAGTAAATGCACTCAATCCAGGCAAAACAACTCATTCGGGATTCCATCCTCCCCATTTTTGTTTTCAGTGTTGGGAATTGAATGAAGGGCAGCATGCTTGCTAGACTAATGGTTTACCATTGAGCCATGTCCCTAGTACATGGACCCCACTTTAGTTTTGAGATTAAACTATGTAGACGAATCTGGCCTAGAGCTTGTGTTGATCCTGCTTTAGCTTCCTGAGTGTTGGGATTACTGACATGCACTATGATGTTCAGCTCCTTGTTATCTTTATAATAAGTTATTATAGCATACATTCACTTATATGCATCAGCCTGATTCACTTAAAGGCTACAAAATTTAAAGTTTTTCTTTCTGGAATCAAAATTTCAGGGTGAAATTCTGCTTCTTTATAAGGAGCCATAAATGCATTTTGAAAAAGAAAATCAGAATTTAATATTCTTTTTTTTTTCCTCAGTAAACTGTATTCACAAGCAACTATGAAGCATGTTTTTCCTAGTGGTTCTAGATTTTTTTGTTATTAGGTATGCAGTGAATATATCCAAAATTGTCCCTTCTCTTGGTTGTATGGAAGAGTGTGAGAGCCTTTTTTTAGGGACTGGATATGCTAATGAATCAGCTGAGACCAGAGACCTTTGCTTTCCAGAGTAGACCATTCTGAGGAAATGCATTCTCAGTCCTGAGGGAGTTGTGGCTTTCCTCTCTGTGTAAAATCAAAAGGGAAAATTTCTGCAATGTACAGGCATCTTGCTAGAAAAGGACAAAATGATTGTGAATGTTCTTTGTGTGGACAATTGTATAATATTACCTGTAATTCTCCACACACATGGAGTAGTTACAGCAAATATTTGTGCCTTAGCTTTTGGTAAAATTGGTTGCATAGGGTACTGTAAGAAAGCAGAATTTCCAGGTCCTCACAAATCAGTTCTTAATGTAAATTAATTTCTCAGTGATAGAATATGATTCTGGACTATTCATCTTAACTGAGTACTTGTTATAGATGAACTCTGAATATTTATAAAATCAAAACTAATCAAGAACAACCCCCCCACAAACCAAACCAACCAAACCAAACCAAACCACTCCTTGTATTTTCATACTAACACCAAATATCAGAGTCCCTGTGTCATATGCTTTTACTTTTTATAAGGATTTTGTAGTGAAAATGGTGAGTTGTTTTTCTTTGACTAAAAAATCCTGAATAGAATGTGACTTATTTCAGCAAACCATTTTCTGAATGCATGGAATGTGTGTCTTTATTTGGGAAATGAATGTATTCAGTGTACCCTCGGGGGAGCGGAGTGCATTTCATAGCATACCACTAGGTAAAGAGTAAAAAAAAAAATTATTTGATTATGCTAAGCTCCTAATCTTAAATTTCTCATATAGATCTTAAAACCTTACTGGATTTAACAAATACCACTCAATTAAAGAACTTTCCTAGGAATTTTTTAATGAAGCAAGCACCTAATACTCTTCTAATTATCATAAAATGAGTTGGGTGAATGATTTTATGCAATAGCAGCTAAAATTTATTTTTAGTTTCAGATGTGTACTTGAAAATAAATTTATCCCAGAGATATGTATTTGACAACATGTATAGTAAGTGGGAGTAACTATTGAAACTGATTTTTCAAGTAAACATGAGAATTTTTGTTTTAATTGTATGTTTCAGTTTGTTTGGTTTGAATTCTCTTTTCTACCATTTTCTATCTGTGTTGTTTTTGGCTAGAGAGTTAAGTGCTGTGCAAACTGCTTGCTCATTAACTAACATGAGCTATGCAAAATGCTTTGTGTAATAGAAGACATGTAAGGATTTAGAAGTATTTTACTGAAGTATGGTAAATTGAAATTTTAAATGTTTATGAAACAGAAATTGCATTTGCATATTTTATTCTCCCTACAGAATATGGGGGTGGTGGTTAGTTTGCTGGATATTACATATCAACATGCACTGAAGAAAAAAATGAAAATTGCTAGTTATATTTGAAGCCCTAATTTAGGTAAGAACAGTAAAGCAGGGAATCTTAAGTTATTCTTTTTAATACTTACTGGGTTTTTATATCAAATACAAATATCTATACAGAGTTTCATTCATTCTACAAGATTGTTGCCTTTGCTCTATTTTCTACAAAGTCACTAAAGCGTCAGTTTTAAAAGCTTGCCAAATTCCATATTTTTGTGTGGTTTTTTTAGCTCCTTTAAAAAATTTTTAATAATTTTTTATACTCCATATTCCATTCCCTGCCGCCATCCCCCTCTAACTTCTCTACATCCCATACTTTCTCCCTACCCCACCCTGTCTCAACGTGGATGTCCCCCCACCCCACCTGACCTCTAAACTCCCTGGGGCCTCCAGTCTCTTGAGGGTTAGGTGCATCCTCTTTGAATGAACACAGACCCAGAAGTCCTCTACTGTATATGTGTTAGGGGCCTTGTATCAGCTGGTGTATGCTGTCTGTTTGGTGGTCCAGTGTTTGAGAGATCTCAGGAATCCAGATTAATTGAGACTGCTGGTCTTCCTGCAGGATTGCTCTTCTCCTCAGCTTCTTTCAACCTTCCCTAATTCAACAACAGGGGTCAGCTGCTTCTGTCCATTGGCTGGGTGCAAATATCTACATCTGACTCTTTCAGCTGCTTGTTGGGTCTTTAGGAGGGCAGTCAATTAACAAATGTTTATCATATAGATCTTTTCAAAGACCCATGCATGCTGAAGGAAATTGTATATTTGCCAAGAAACAAAGCAAAATAATTTTTAAGAAACTGATGATTATCAGGGACTCCATATATGTCTATGGTTAATTATACATATGATACTTTAGATATATTTCAGCAAATTTAGTATCATCAGATCACCAGGTGATGCCCTAGAATGAGTCACTTCCTTAGTGTACTTCTTAGTGAAATATATTTTACTGTTATTATAAAACTAGCACGCACATACACAAATGTATATATTCATTCCAATCTCTCTCTTTTGGATATGTGGATTCCTGTTGGAACATAAACAGATTTGGGGTACACTCGTGGCAGTAAGGTGAGCACTTAAAAAAGCATAATATAAAGTGAATATTTTTAATTCCTGCAATTTTATTTCCTCTAAGGTATTCATGATCTTATTACTGATAAGATAAAAATTAAAAGGAAAAGTTTTGTTTACATAACACTTCAGTTTTTATACTAGGCATTAGAGTCTTTCTTTCCTATTTATTATGCTTTTTATGGTGCTGGGATATGAGCCCAGAGCCTAGAGCATGGTAGACAAAGTGCTCTACCACTGTGCTACACTGCTAACCTTGTGTACTGTACGTTTAATAAGGTTTCTCTTTGACAATTGCCAGTTTTTGTTGTTTTTTTAAACTTGAATGAGATTAGATTTATTTCAGCAACTCAACACTGAATCAGGACCAACGTGCCTAAGACAGTAGTGTTTATAGAGAGAGTAAATGGTTTTCAGCTTGTCTAGCCTTTCAATGAGGTCATGATTCACTTTTGTCTTTTGGCAGACACAAAGAGATTTGGTTTAGAGAGTAAGAAAAGTTAAAGGTGTAAACATCCCTCACAAGAATTGATTTCACAAATAAACAGCCCTCCTCCACCAGGGACTGTTAGGTGAATGCATTGTGTCTGGAGGTATGAAGTTCAGTTGGCTCCATGAATTTTGAAAGTATCCAGGATTTATAGTTTTTAACTGAATTGTTATACAAATTCACTCCCACAGGGTTTTTGCTTGAGCAGGTGGTAGAATTATAGGCTTTCATCACCCAACATAGCATTTGACTCTCAGATGAGCTTCACCTTGGAAAACCTGCAAGACAAGAATGAGACGCTGTTTTATAGCCAAAGTATATTGTAAGTGGTAGGTGTTGGCAACAATATCCTTTGTTGATCCTTTGCTTTCACGCACATCTCCTGGATAGAGCCACTGCTCTCAGTATGCTCTTATACAGAGAAACAGCATTGAAACATGCTGTTATTATCTCCAGGGCAAAGGGTAAGTTTGCTTACTGCTCATTATAAAAGATAACAAGTCTCTTAGTTGGACTGTTTGTCCCTCTGTAGGGCAGGAAAGAGGTCCAAGGAGACACTGATGTTCTCAGGAATTCTGTGTTTTCTTGTAGTACCTTAAAAATTATAACAGGCTTACCTGATATCAAGTAGGATAAAGTTTCAGACCTTTGAGTGGTTTTGCCAGTAGTACCTTTTGCTGGATATGCTATTTGTTTTGATAGTTGTTGTTCATATAACTATGTCAGTAATTACATTGCACACAAATTTGCAAGAAAAGAAGTAAAGTGCTCAGACTTCTTCTTTGTCTTCTTCTTCTTTTTTTTTTTTGCATAGCAATTCACTAACTTTTTGGACTATTTCAGTCTGGTCTTGTCTAACTAATTAGGCAATATGTGGCAGCTATTTTCAGCTGGACAGTTTGGAACTTGTTTTATTGACCTAAGTGTGGGAGTACATTCATGGTGCTCTCTGGAATGTCATCTGGGGCACTCTGTTCAGCTCAGGCCTCAGACTTGTCCCTTTGCCTATAGCAACTGAATTTGTTATCATAAGAACACAGAATTTTCTGGTCTATTGAAGTAAAGTCCTTCAATTGTCTTTGTAATGACAGCACCTCACAAATTCTCAATGGGGGATGGTAGCACTATACTGTAGCTAAAGTAGTCAAAAAATAGTATTTGGTATTTTGTTTTTGTTTTACAGAAAAGTACTTCCTGCACAAATGAGTAGCTTTTTAAATATGAAGAATATGATAAAAGATTCACCACCAGTTTGTCTGTATTTAGCATTTATTTTCAGAGAAAAGCCTAGGGAGAGGAGAATTACTTTGGACATGCAGAGTATTCTTTTTTTCTTCTCTGTGAGAGGATCAAACTTATTCCAAGTTGGCTCTTGATTTGCTCTGTGGCTCTGGATGACCTTAAATGCCTGATACTCTTACCTTTACCTCCAGTGATAGGCAAACTCACTGCCAACTGATGGACATCTTCAATCCATCTTTTTTGTTTGTTTGTGCATACCTTGGTGTGTGTACATGCATGTGATTTTGTGTGTGTGTGTGTATATCTGTAACTAGATGAATAATAGATAATAGTTTTCCAACTCAGTCTGTGCAGTATTAAAGAAGCACCAGAATAAAAAAAATATAGATTGTTAAACATTTATCAATATATATTTTCCTATGAAGATTTTTGGACAAGTAAAACAAAAGGTAAAAGAAATTGCAATGTCAAATGTTTGCATAAAATTGCTTAAACTCATTTATCTTCAATCAACTTTACCAGACAACCATTTTTAGTTGGGCAGCAGCTTCTAAACTATTCTATGTACAAAAAAAAAAAATCTGTGTGTTAAAAAAAGGTCTCTTTTTTTTTTTTTTTAACTAGACAAGGTTCTGTTATTTGCAATGCTGACCATGTATCATACAAAGTCGGAAAGAAGCGCTTGCAAGTATTACCCAATTACCAAGTGTATACAGAAATTTGAGGTCTCTTGCTATTGGGCCTTTGAGTGAATAGTAATCATTATTATTTGGGGGGGTTCGAGACAGGGTTTCTCTGTATAGCCTTGGCTGTCCTGGAACTCACTCTGTAGGCCAGGCTGGCCTCGAACTCAGAAATCTGCCTGCCTCTACCTCTGTGCTAGGATTAAAGGCGTGCACCACCACTGCCCAGTGAATAGTAATTATTAAATACAAATATACTGAACTTTAAAAGTTGAACTGACAGTCAGACAGGCCTAGGTATGCATGAGTTATCCTAACTTTTCCTCCTGAGGCTAAGATGATCCGGATTGCTGGGAATTTCAGATGACCTGGTTTATTTGCAATTACTCGGCCACCCAGTGAAGAATGTATGGCTAGCAAAACATTGCCTTACAGACAAGCAAAAACCCAAACAATAACAAAAGTCGGATTTGAAATTGTGATACATTTCTAAGAATTTGATCATGATGGCCAAAGATTATAATTTGCATTTGAGGGTTCTTCCCCCCCCCCCCCACGGAGTGAGTTAGCAGAGACACTCTGTCCTGATTTGATTGATGCAATTATCAGTTGTTTAAATGTCTTTGAATCTTTTCTCTGTCTTGCCTTCTTTTTTTCTTACTTTCTACCATAATACCACCTTTGAAATTGAATGACTTAAAATATGTGTATTATATCAGGGCAGATTTTGTTTATGGGAAAAGCATTTACAGAGCAGAAAATGCACTGAGACAAATGTAAAACTATTTTTTCATTCCCTTTGAAAAAACAAAGGGCAGTGATGAATTTTCTTTCAATGGAAAATAATTAAGAACTGCATTTCTGAGAACTTCCATGTGGCTCTGTATGGGTATTATTGGTATTCTTATTATTCACAGAATGGTTTGGGGAACTTTTTGAGGTTAAGACAATGAGTTTCTAACTCTTTGTTATTTCACAATATTTTCTGTCACCTCTTCTTCTCACTCATGAACATTGGTGGAATTTTACTGTGAACACAAGTAACAGATTGCACTGGGAGGTTTTGAGGATTCAAGTTTAGGTTGACTTAGGAATTTGTCCTACTGCTCCACACTTGTTTATGTGGGGAGTGGCAGTTCTTTTCCTTTTGGAGGAAATTGTCACATAATGTAGCCAATTTAAGAAAATATAGCAATTTTAAAATGTGGCTGGATATTTTTTTTAACCTGGTGATTAACTTTGAGGCTTAAGAATTGTTTTGTTTAACAAAAGTATTGTTTGACAATGTTTAACTTCCGGTCAGCTTTCTCATAGACTGTTATATTCTAACTTCCTTATGGACAGTTGTCTAAACAGTTTAACTTCTGATCTTTGTACTTAGGAGTTTTGCTGCAATAGTATAACTACTTTAATCTTTCAACACTTTATAAAGAGAATTTGGTTTCCAAGTGGCCCTTTAAACTTTTACTGGGCTTTTATTTCTCAGAGCCCAGTATGAGTGAGGAAAGGCACTAGACTTTGTGACTGCGCAGACATTTTCTCAGCATGTCACATATCATTTGCCTTATAGTGGCTTCCTAGCAACTTCATAGATTTCTTTTAACATCTTCTATCCTCCTGTGTAGCTTTTTTGTTTTTGTACTGATACTAATAGTGTCTTCCGAATGGTTTCACTTTGTTGTGCAGAAAAACCTTACTATATTTGATTCCAAAGCTTGATTCCTCATCTATACACTTTCATTCTCATAAACCCCAGAAGGACTTTTTATGCATTGTGACTTTGTTTCCTTTTTTATTAGATATTTTTTTCATTTAAATTTCAAATGCTATCCTGAAAGTCCCCCATACCCCCCCCCCCCCCCCCCGTCCTGCTCCCCACCCACCCACTCCCACTACCTGGCCCCGGCATTCCCCTGTATTGTTACTTTTAAGCCATGGCATCATTCATTATGTTTAGTACTTTGAGGGCAGAGATTCTCTCTCTCTTAATATTCTTTATTTTACACACACACATACACACACACACACACACACACACACACACTATCTTACTTTCATTGGCTTACTAATTCCTTCACCATATATTTATAAAATACCTGCTGTGGATACTAATGATCAAAATAGGCAAGGTTCCAGCCATATGAGAACCTATAATTTACAATCACGAACATTTTCTAGCAGGTAATACAATAGGCTTCTCTTATCTGTGATTTTCTGTGCAACATTTCTGAGAGGTAGGTATTATTATTTTCAACAGATAATGAGTTTGAGACTTACAGGGTTAATCAGCTTGCTCAGCCATACACAATAGGTAGAAGTTCTCTGAGTTTCCAAGCCAGATCAGTTTGGTCCTGTATTGGTTTTCTGTGCTATAGAACAGATTATTGTAATTTTATCCATTTAAATCAACATCCATTTATTATAGTACAATGCTTGTGGGTCAGTCCTAGCATAGTTTAGCTGTATTCTCAGTAAAACTGCAGTCAAGATGTACTGACTTGTGAGTGGGAGGGTGCACTAAGGCAGAATCTACTTTCATGCTATGTGGTGGTTGACAGAATTCCTTGAGACTACAGGATTTCTTGGCTTCTTTGTAAACAAAGTCGACTCCTGTGTGAGTCCTGTAGAGAGATCCTCATCTCCCACAACATAACAATGACATCCTATCAACGCTGCCAGATTCTCTTGGATATGAACAAGAAGTCCTACCACCCCCAAGTAAGTCTCTGGTAGGGTTTCTGAGGAAGGAACACCTTAGAGTGTTTGCGCCAAAGATTCAGTGGTGCACAGCCTTACTTTTATAATACGCTACCACTAGAAAGGCCTTAATATATATGATGTATTTTACTTATGAAGCAATCATAATACTGTTTAAATTCTTGCTAGTCTTTTAAGAATATACCTTTTTTTTTCTTTTCACAGTTGGAATCACAAAAATATATAATTTTCTTGATTTTCCTCCCCATGTTGTAAATATTTTCCCTTTTTGCTACACAATCATACAGCACGTGCTTGCTTTCACTGTGCATTCAGTATTCTTTCAAGTAATTACTTCACAAACATTTATGCAAGTCTGAATGGGTAAATATGCAGACAATTTTCAAATCTCCACTGTCAAAAGGAAACAAATAACAAACTCACCAGAATATATCACACACAATTTCTTCAGGCACATCATTTAGCTCTCTTTTGTTTATTTACTTAAAACATCTGGACCTGAGATTACAAGATTAAGAACTATGAATGTTTCCATGGCTATTACCACACACTGGAAAAAAGTTTCTGAGTTTACTTGACTTTGTCTGAATTAACAGCCTTCAGCAATAGCAACATACTTGATCATACTAATTAGGAACACTATGCTCACTGAAAATGAAGATGATGTCTCTGTGTGCTCTTTAATTCTCATGTTTGGCAGGGGAGGAATATGCGTTATTATGGTCTCTTTAATGCTATGCAATAACTTTCAGAATCTGGATCTACCCTGTAATTGAAAGGACCCTCTTAGGACTTAGTCTGATTGAATTATGCCATATCTGGATTTTTCCCCCCCTGGTCACAATAAGGTTTTCCTGTAGTGGGACAGAGCTAGTTTCCTGAGTCACTTGGGAACTCTATTTGCTTCTTTCAGGGGAGGTAGAATGAATGACTTTACTTATTCACATACATCATCTTGATGTTATATGCATACCCCCTGGCCACACATTTCATAATAGCCTGTCAATAGAAGAAGATGGCCAGCTAATGCGACACACTGCAGTGTGGCTAATATTTGTTATTTAGTTAACACTAGCAAGCTTATTGCTTTTCTTATGATTCAGGAACTGATAGAGGTGATGGTTACAGCCTTCTTTTTTAAAAAAGGCATCTTGTGTGCCGCAGATTTTAGCTACCATATTTGGTTCTCGTATGCCTGCCCTGTGACTTCACATCAGCCTGTTTGAGGATTTGTGTTTTTGCTTATCCTTATATGGAAAGGCTGCCTGGTGACTCTGTCTGACCGGAATTAGAAGCCCTGTAGCATTAGCAGGAAGTGGTTTTAGGACACAGTTTCCTTACTGCTGGAATTTGTTATGCAAAGAGAAAGATGGGTTGGGAACATTTTGTTGCTCATAATATTTCTTCTAAACATCCAAGTTCCTTTTACTCTACTCTAACGCTATTCTCTTAAAGAGGATTGAAATCTATACAGAAAACCATTGTACTGACTTCTTAATAACAGTGATTAAGGCAGGAATGTGGGGGCTGAGATGAACAGATTTATTTTCAAAAATCTTAGCATGACACCAGTCTGACATTTTTGAATCAAAGATCCATAATGTTAGAATAGCACATCTGCCAATTATTGAGCTCTGATAATTGCTGCTAACAGTGTGAAGTGTTTTTCTTTAAGGATACTCCTAAAGTTTTGAGAGTAGCCTAGAGTGCCTGTTAACCCTCTTTTCCTTGAAGAGCCATTCCCTATAGCCTGATGTACTGGCACTTTTGTGGAAGCATGTCATAATGCTCTTCCTTTTACACTTGCATTTGTCCATGTACATGAAAGGTTTCACATAGAGATACCTTAATGTACAGGCAGTATAATTCATATGACAGCTATTTCCTGTATAAATCCATAATCATAAGCCACTAACACTGTGCTCTAAGATGCTTAAGTCGTGGTGTGGTGGTTCATGCTAGGACTCAGGATGCTGAAGCAAGAGTTTATAAAAGTTGGAGGTCATCGTGGACCATGTAGTGAGACCCTATTTCAAAAAAATGTTGTAAGGGTCAGGAATGTGATTCAGTGATAGAATACTTGCTTGTGGTATATGAGGCCTTGAGCTTGATTGAAAACAAGAACAACAGCAACAAAAACCTTAAAAGGATGGAAAAAATGTTGCAATTACATTACATCCTCAAAAATAAACAAAAATGATACTAAAAAACTAATCTCCAGGTTCTCTCTCTCTCTCTCTCTCTCTCTCTCTCTCTCTCTCTCTCTCTCTCTCTCTCTCTCTCTCTCTCTCTCTTCGAGACAGGGTTTCTCTGTGTAGCCCTGGCTGTCCTCGAACTCACTCTGAAGACCAGGCTGGCCTCAAACTCAGAAATCCGCCTGCCTCTGCCTCCCAAGTGCTGGGATTAAAGGCATGCGCCACCACTGCCCGGCTTCTCCAGGTTTTCTTGCTGATACTTTAGACGAGGCTTTGAAATGAAGACTGATACAAAAAATTATTATGAGCCACATCTGTGCTCAAGAGAGCTTCAGTAAGTCAACAGATGATCTAATTAGCAGGAGGCATCAAGCATGGCAGTACATTATTTGTTATTCTGTATACTTCGTTTTTTAATGGTGATTTTTACTCTGGCAGAGATTGGACAAATAAGTAATTTGGAACAAGTTCCCTAATCCATCTGAGCATTAGTTTCTTTTTCAGAGTGTCTGGAATGAAAATAGCAGCTGCTTCAGACGATTATTGTGAGAATAAAATAAAATAAACATGTAAAGAGCTTATCACAGTGCCTGGTTCATAGGAAATGCTTTATAAATAATAATTATCACATTATATTTTACAACAAGATCACACATGGTGTAATGCAAAAGGGACCTGATGCATATAGCTTATTGCTAACCAATTCAGCATATCTATTCTTTTTCCTTATTATTCTAGCATTAATTCATCTACTTGCCTGCAGCAGAATTATGCCAGACTTTGATTAAGGGCTGGTTAGATGTAATCATTTAAAATCATGGATTAGTTTAGAATTTATATTTTATAATTATAATTTACAAATTCCTTCAGATCATAGCACTGCTATTGTTATTTTTAATGTATAGAATCATTGAGGCTTAGAATGTATTGAAGAGTTAACATTTTCAATGAACTGGTAACCCCATAACATTACCAGATAGAGTCAAATATTGAACCTTTTCTACTGGTAGCGAATCCTGAGTTGGAAGTGGCTGTTTCCGATGTCTTTTTTTTTTCCCCCCTTTGGATGCTGTGGAAATTTGTTCATTTGTGCACATACTCATTTGGAAAATAAGATGAAGCCATACTTTGTTATATAGAACAGTTAACAAGAACACATAAAAATATAGCCTTGGAAATAGTGTCTCTCACTATGCTGCCCAGGCTGGTCTCAGGTCCTAGGCTCATGTAATTGTCATCCTCTCTCAAGGACCTGGACATACACATGCAGCCGCTGTGCCAGGGAGTATTACTTCTTATAAGAGTTTATCAGTGTTATATAGATTGTTTTCTATATTATTTGTTTGTTTAGTGTGTGTGTGTGTGTGTGTGTGTGTGTGTGTGTGTGTGTGTGTGAATGCCAGAGGATAACTTGTGAAAGTTGATTTTCTCTCTCCACTATGTGGAGATAGCCAACTCAGGTTGTCTGGTTTGGCTACAGGTGTCTACCCAATGAGCCATATTATTGGACCAAGAATTTCTTAAAGAAAACAGACATAGAAGGTAAAATGAAAGAAGGCAGGCAAATGTAGTGAAATAATTTTAAGATTTGCGGTTAAAGGATATCTAAATTTGAATTTTAGTCTTGTCATATATTGGTTTTGTGAATTTGGGTATGTTTCATTAATCACTATGAGTCTTGGCAATCTACTCCAGAACATGAAAACCAGGATCCCTACCCTACAGGATACCCACCCTACAGGATACCTACCCTACAGGATCCTTACCCTACAGGATACCTACCCTACAGGATCCCTACCCTACAGGATCCCTACCCTACAGGGTACCTACCCTACAGGATCCCTACCCTACAGGATCCCTACCCTACAGGATCCCTACCCTACAGGGTACCTACCCTACAGGGTACCTACCCTACAGGATCCCTACCCTACAGGATCCCTACCCTACAGGATCCCTACCCTACAGGATCCCTACCCTACAGGATCCCTACCCTACAGGGTACCTACCCTACAGGATCCCTACCCTACAGGATCCCTACCCTACAGGATCCCTACCCTACAGGATACTTTGAATAGGAAGTGGACATGAAGCAATAACTATAATGTTAGTTAACTTTCTCTTCATTGCCATCCATCATCTACAGTGATAACTAATATTGGTATAAATAAGAAGCCAAATCTGTTTCCCAGCAATTTACATATTTATTTTTTTTCCTTATATATGTGCATGGGTCTTTTGACTGCATCGGTATGTGCACAATGTGACTGCTTGGTCCCTGTGGGGTCTAGAAGAAGGTGTTGGATCACCACATGCAACTGGAGTTACTTGTGACTGAGTCACCATGTTTGTGTTTGCGAGTATGTGAATGCAATGCTGGGGAGTAAACTTGGGACCTCTGTAAGAGCAGCAAGTGCTCACAACTGCTGAGCCATCTCTCTAACTCTTCCTAGTCTTTTTTAAAATAGTTGCAATTAGAAATCTGGTAAATTGACAAATAATAGCAGTGAACTCTTTCTGATAGCCCAAAGTTTCTCTCTAATTCAGGTAAACTCACAGCTTTTATCTATCTATCTATCTATCTATCTATCTATCTATCTATCTATCTATCTATCTATCTATCTATCTATCTATCTCTCTATCTAATCTATCTATCATCTTTTTACCTAGACAAGCAGTCTCCCTGTTATGGAATATGTTAACTTTTAGGTACTTTATAGAACTCTGATATATATAAAGGTACAAACTTTTCATCAGCTTTGTTCTAGGATTCACAAGTTTTATTTTGGAAAATGTAAGGTTGGAGGAAAATCTGTATGCAAACATTGATTATTTCCATTACTTCTGTGTATAAGAGGCTTTGCTAGAAGGATGTGTGTGGGCCTAAAAGGAAAGTAATTTAAGTACCAATCACTCTAATATGATACTTCATATGTTTAGCCTAAGGATTTTTCAAAAAGATATGTTTTCCAAATAAAAATTGAATTATGACTTCTGGCGCTCCGCCTAATGTTTGGCTATGAAGGTCTGGTTCTGTTCCCATCAGTTGCTGGATTAAGTTTCTCTGGTCTTTCTGAAGACAGTTATGCTACGCTCCAGTCCCAGAATACTCTACAGGCAGGACAAACTGTATATAGGTCGAAGGTTCTGTGGCCTCTGCAGGCAGGACGAATTGTAGGTCGAAGGTTGTGCAGTGCAGTTAGGTTGGTGTCCCAATCCCTCCTTTTGAGGCCTTGCCTAGTTACAGAATACCCCTATGACTAGGAGAGTTTCCTAGGGTTATTCTCATAGATTCTGCAGAGTTTCCATTATACTGGGTTTCTACCTCACCCTGGAATACCCCCCACATCCAGTCATTTCTCCTGGTGTTTTCTCCATCTACCAAACCTGTTCACTCCTATTTTCAACACCACCTGCCCCCAGACCACCCTGAAATGCTATTCTGTTTCCCCTTCCTAGGGAGATCCTTGTGCCCCATCTTCAGCCTCTTTGGATCTGTGGATAGTAGCATCATTTTCTTTTGCTTTACAACTGATATCCACTTATAAGTGAGTCAGGGACACCATGAGATCATGGGGCACTGAATCAACGGACTAGGATTTAGGGGAGCTCTCAGACGTCAGGGATCCTGTAGGGATTTGACCTAGGTTCTCTGCATATATGTTATGGCTGAGTAGCTCAGTGTTCTTGTGGGTATCTTAACAGTAGGAGCAGGGGCTGTGCCTGATTCTCTGACTCTCTGGCCTACTTGTGGGAACCTTTACCTCCTACTGGGTTGCCTTGTCCAGCCTTGATGTGATGGTATATGTCCAGTCTTTTTTTTTTTTTTTTTTAAATAACTGGTGTGTGTGTGTGTGTGTGTGTGTGTGTGTGTGTGTGTTCTTTTCTTGTTTTTAATTAGATATTTCCTTTATTCACATTTCAAATGCTATCCTGAACGTTCCCTATACCCTCCCCCCGCCCTGCTCCCCTACCTGCCCACTCCCACTTCTTGGCCCTGGCATTCCCCTGTATTGGATGCCCAGTCTTATTGTGGCTTGTAATGCTGTGTTTGGTTGATTTCTCTGGGGAGTTTGCTCTTTTCTGAGGGAAGGTAGAAGGCACTGGGGAGAGTCTGGGGGTGTGTGTGAGGGAGGAAGGGGAAACTGTGGTGTGGATGTACTATATAAGAAAAGAATAAAAATATTGTATTATGAGAAAGCCACACTATTTGTCCCCAAAGATGGATGTATATTACTTTTCAGCAATCTCTCACATATTGCTGTTTCTCAAATTTCCCAGAATCTCTAACTAAGAAGTACTGTCAGATTTTCACTATGAAGTTGGAATTTTATAGCGAATACTTTGCTCAAGTGTAGGCTGGGATTACTGTCTCCCAAATACACAGTGTGGAGAAGGGAAAAGTAGTAAAGACACCTAACTCATACTCTGTTTACCAAGTAATCCAGGTTAATGTCATCCTAGTGAGTTAGGTCCCTATCAGGTGTTCTCTGGTATGATAGGATGTGAAAGTTATTTATCTTTTATACTCTTGTTCCCCAAATTCATAATCCCAGTCTAATCCTAAGAGGAAAAACTAGGTAAGTCTGACTGGAGAGGCATTACCATATATCTGACCAGTACACTTCAAAATTGCCAAAATCACGGAGAAAGCGGATCTGAGTAACTCACACACCAAAAGAAACTAAGGAGCCACGATGACTATCGCGAGGGGAACAGAAAAATGGCATTAAACTAAGAAGCAGTGAAATCCTACTAGTCTGGGCTTTAACTGATAGTGTTGCACTGATGTAGGCTTCTTTCTTAATGACAGGTGTACTTCTTTGAGGTAAGATGTCAATAATAAGTGAACTGGGAACCATATATGGCAACTGTATTTTTATGAATTTAAGATAATTCCATAAGTAACTTTGGTTTAAATTAAAAACCCAAAACAAATAGTTTGATTGTCCCAAACTTAAAGCAAAAATATAGTAGATAATTAAATCCTTAATACTAACTTTGTTACCAGACCTATGCACATCTGCTACATATGTGTGTATGAGGGGCGGGGGTAGCTCCAGCACATGGATCTTCTTTGGTTGGTGATTAAGTCTCTGAGAGGCCCAAGGATCCATGTTGGTTGACTCTGTTGTTCTTCCTGTGGAGTTCCCATCCCCTTTGGGGCTGCAATCCTTCTTCCAACTCTTCCATAAGAGTCCCCAAGCTCCATCCACTATTTGACTATGGGTCTCTGCATCTGTCTCAGTCAGCTGATAGGAAGAGCCTCTCAGAGGACAGCCTTGCTAGTCTCCTGTCTGCAAGCATAAAAGATGATCATTAATAGTGTTGGAAATGTGGTTGCTCATGAGATGGGTCTCTATCCCCTCTCCCTACTTTTCTTGTAGACAGAATCAATTTGGAAAGTTTTGTGGGTGGGATGAAGCTTTGTTTTTTACATTGGAACCTTCTAAAGAAGAAACTGTGTCAATCTTTTTTTTTAAAAAAGAAACATAACCCTTGACATACAGATAAGGTTACTCGTAAAGATCTCTGATTGTACATACTGATACCAGGCAAGGACACTGTATTGACTCAGCACAGTGTTCTCAACATAAAGAACATCCAATAAGGTAGGAGAGGCCTCAAAGGGCTATTTATTTTAGATGGCCTCTGATCTTGGTCTACACAAACACAATGGTGATAGTCTGCTAGGACTGCATATAATTGTTATTGTTGAAATTCTAGGTTCCGGAAAGTACCACATTTGTATCTACTCATATCTGTAAATAGTCTAAGCATTTACAAATAACTTGATACATTTCATGTTGACTGAACTTCCCTACTCTGTGACATAGGTTGAAAGTCACTGACTTGAGACTTCCCTCATGTGTATTAGTATACTAGATGTTTATACGTACTGCTTCTCAGTGATGTTTTCCAAAATTTCTACTTAGAGATGAAAGTTTAATTGTATATACTAATGAAGAAATAGTACTATTAGGAAAATTAATGTTGTGGTACATTTTATTGGATTATAATTGATCTTTTTGACAGGACTTTTAGTATTGAATCCAAATAGGTACCAGAAATTCTAGTTTTTACTGCAGTTGTGAGTTGTATTATTTAAAGTGAATCATGTAGCCCTAACCAGAAGTAATCTGGATGAAAATATAACTAACCCCTGTGCATGCACACAGTGGTAGAGGAGGGAAGTATGAATTTAAAGTTGCCTGCTGGTCAGTTCCTTTTTCACATTTTTGATTGCCATTGTGTGGACTACGTCGTTATAATATCCTTTACTTTGTTTTGTTTTAAATGTTTCTGCCATATGTGTCCTTTGAGTAGGACTCCAATTAAAAATATTTTTTTCTTGCATATTTTCTATATAGTTCAGATATGTTATGAAGAGGCTTTAACCATAATTATATGAACATAGGTATGTGAAATCGGGTACTCAGATAAATGCATTTCATAGGAAGATCCGAGGAAGTATTAACTTTACTACTTCTGAAGCTCTCTGACCTTGATTTGATAAGGAGAACAGTATGTAATCTACTAATAATCTAATGAGGTAGCATCGATATGTGAACGGTGTCCTAATTATGCATATTATGAGCTAAAGAGAAATACAGATTATATTACAAACTTAGTATACAGACAGGCTTAGCTCTTTTACAGTATAGATTTCGGTCTGAACCATAAAATGGAGACATTGCGACTGATTATGATGCTTGAATTAACCATACTTTGTACACTTTGTAATATGCATGAGCTAGAATTATATCCGCATCATTAGATATTGAGCCTTTAGTGCAAAAAGGAGAATTAGATAAAAAGGACCTTCAGGCTCTTCACTTATGAGACATCATCAAAACAGTAACGAGGGGAAAATGTATCTTTTGCAGATTTGATCTATGTCCAAATTCATGTTTGCTGGTGCATAAGCACTGATTTTGTTAAATTTTAAAAATAAAAACCTTTTGTCTAGGAGCTCTGATTTAAATCTCTATCACTAGAATTGAAGGGTAAATTATTTGGAGCTCCTAGTAAAGAGCTTCTTAGATTAAGGAAAGCTTGGTTAGTTTTGTTTATTTTTGAGATTGTAATTGACATTTCTTCCTTCCCCGTTCTCCCTCTAAACACACCCATGCACAGACTCCTCTACTCTCCTTCAAAGCCATGGCCTCTTTTTCCGTCAGTTGTTATTGCATGCCTGTGTGTATTTGAATAAACATATATTCCTAAAGAAAACCAGTAAGCGCTATTTGCTTATCAGTATTATCCCCGCCCCTTCTCTTGGCTCCTAGATTAAGAAGAAGCAGCAAGATGTGCTTTGTTTCTTAGAAGCCAACAAAATAGGATTTGAAGAAAAAGATATTGCGGCTAATGAAGAGAATCGGAAGTGGATGAGAGAAAATGTACCTGAAGACAGTCGACCATCCACGGGGTACCCTTTGCCACCTCAGATTTTCAATGAATGCCAGTACCGTGGGGTAAGGAAGCAATTTAAATTCTTGTTTCTTGAAATAGATTGTCTCAAAGGAACTTACACCTTTCATCTTCACCTCCAAGCCTAGTCATTTCTTCTGTACAGTTATTTGCCCTCTGCATCCACCCTAGGCAGCTACATAGTATTTTGCTCTCTAGAATCAACATTCAAATGAATAAATAAAACATTCGAATGTGTAAGTGCAGGTTCGGGACAGGTTGGCTTTATATTTCTTCATTTTGGGTCCAACCACATCAACACAGATAACCATGCCTGATTGTTAGCTATCATCTGGACTCTCCCTTTCCTGGCTCCTGGAATGTAGTGTTGCCACTGGGAGTTCCTCTGCTGTGGGGATTCCTCTTTGATTAGCAGTCCTGTTTTCCCCTCTTTGTCAACCTAGCTATTGTTTTCGAGACAGCTGAGACTGGCCTCGGATTCAGATGTTGCTGATTATTTTGCTTAACATACTCTCTAGGTTCATCCATGTCATAGATAACAGAATTTTATTTTAAAGCCTGAATAGTCTTTTACTGTATACACATACAGAATTTTCCTTTTTCCTTCATCCATTGCAGGGCACAAGCTGATTTCATATATTGCCTGTTGTGACTAGTCTTGCAGTAATATCTGATTGTAGCAATCTCTTTGACAGACTGATTTCATTCTTTCTTTGCTTTCTTTAAAACCAGACTAATTTGGCCTTAAACTTAGGCAATTCTCTTGCCTCCATCATGAGTGCCAGGACTACCAGTGTAAGACCTATACCCATAATGACCTCATTTCCTTTGCATATGTGCCACAAAGTGAGATTGCTGGGTCATGGGATGTTACTGCTGCTGCTTCCTCTGCTTCCTCTTCCTCTTCTCCTCCTTCTTTCTCCCTCTCCTTTCTCCTTTTTCCCTCCTCCTCCTCCTCCTCCTCCTCCTCCTCAACCTCCTCCTCCTCCTTTTGGTTTTTCAAGGCAGGGTTTCTCTGTCTAGCCCTGGTTGTCCTGGAACTCACTTTGTACACCAGACTGTTCTTGACCTCAAGAAATCTGCCTGCCTCTGCTTCCCAAGTGCTGGGATTAAAGGCTTTCGTCACTACTGCCCGGCCTTTTGTTTGTTTGTTTGTTGTTGTTTTTTTTTTTTTTTTTTTTTTTTTTTTTTTTTTTTTTTTTTTTTTTTTTTTTTTTTTTTGACAGGATCTCTGTATTTAGTCCTGACTGTCCCAGAGCTTGCTATATAGATCAGATAGATCAGGCTGGCTTAAGGTAGTTCATTTTTAATGGTTTGGGGAGCCTCCATATTTCATTTTCCATGATAGTTGTACTAATTTACATTCATATGCAATTGTGTGGAAGGTTTTACTTCCTCTACGTCTTTTTCAATACTCATTCCATTTTTGTCCTTTTGAAAAACCACGTTTTTGCACGGTTAAAGGTATCACCCTATGGTTTTAATTTAGAACTCTTCAATAATTCATTATGATGGACATTTTTCATAATCCTTTGTACATATTCATTTGAGGCATGTCTCATTAGGGTTAACTTAAATTTGTATATTTTAGTTTTTGTCATTTTTTCTTAAAATGTAATTATATTTTGTAGGTTTAATGTTTAAAATTTTAGTGTATGGTAGTGGCTCTATTTGGTATTGGTTTTTCTCTGAATTTTAACACATGCATTGGTTTGTGAAACTAGTGCTACAATAAAAACTCAGAGTCATCTCTCAAACGCTCATGATATTCTTTTATACGTTCATGCTATGGCTACTCCTAGTCCTTGGCCAACACTAATCTATCATCATCAATAAATTTTGTCCTTTTGATAAGGTCATATAAATGGATTCATAGAGTATGCAGTAACATCCTTTTGATGTGCAATAAACCATTTGGCATTTTCAACTTACCTTCTAGTACACATTAAATAGTATCCAAATGCCATTTCTCTCTTCCTTCATCCTTTTCTCTTCTTATTTATTTTGTTGTTGATTTTTCCCAACAATATGTGATTACAGTTTCCCCTCCCCAAACTCCTCCCATACCTTCTCCATCTCCTTACCCACTCAATTCTCTACCTTTTCTAGATCTCTGTTGTTAGAGAACATTCAATTACCTTTAAGAAGGCAGTCAAGTAAAATGCAATATGATGAAACCAAACAAACCATCAAAGGACAAAACAGACAAAGAAAACTACATTCAAAAAGAAAGCACAAAAACACTTATATAGCTTCAGAGATACACACACTCACACACGTGGAAATCTCATAAAAACACAAAACCAGAAGCGACTACAAAAGAAATTTATTGATATTTTTGGAGGTTTAATTAATTTTATTTATTTATTTATTTTCTAATAATGCTTTGTCTGGGCTTTTTAAAAAATTTTAATCTCACTCTCTTTATTTTAAATTAAGATGAATACAAACCAACTTTAAGATTTTGCAAGCTGGCAATATAAACATCTTCCAATGGCACACCAACCATTTCTGCTTGGAGCTGCATAACAGGGTTTTTGTTTTGCTTAGTTTTTGTTTGTTTGTTTGTTTGTTTGTTTGTTTTGAGATAGTGTTTCCCTGTGGAGCACAGTCTGGCCTGAAACTAGTGATCCTTCTGTTTCAGTCTCCAAGGTTGGTATTATACATGTGTAGTCTCAGAAGCTTGTCTATCTGTATGTCTGTTTACTATTCCTTCCAGAATTTCAGCATTCTGGAGCTAAGGCCCCAAGAAGACACCTGATCCTGTCAGCCAGTCAAGTCATTATGAGCACATCTCTCTCTTATTGATGTGCACACTGCTAATTTTTCTTGTCTTCTTCTTACAAAGGATTATGATGCCTTCTTTGAAGCCCGAGAAAATAATGCAGTTTATGCCTTTTTAGGCTTGACAGCACCACCTGGTTCAAAGGTATGATTCCTTTCTTTCCTTCATTGCTGACCATCTTATTGCTGCTGAGTTTTTTAATCAATAAAAATATGCCTGAGTGGGGCAGTGATGGCACACGCCTTTAATCCCAGCACTTGGGAGGCAGAGGTGGGCGGATTTCTGAATTTGAGGCCAGCCTGATCTACAGAGTGAGTTGTAGAAAAGCCATGACTACACAGAGAAACCCTGTCTCAAAAAGAGTCATGTCTGTTAATATTCAGATAAAGTCTAGAGCAGTGTTTGTGGCAATATACTTCACCCCTAGTGGGGAAGACATGTGCATAGTATACTTAGTGAAGTACACTTAGAGAAGTGAACTTCTCTATCAAGCTTCCTGAGCCAGGAGATATATCATTATTCAGTTTCAAAGATGTGATTGCCAGCTTTAAACCTCCAGATGTCATGTTCAATTCTACATGGCCATCAAGCATCTTAGTTCATGGTCATCTCCTTAGCAGCAGCTATTAGCTTCTGTGAGAGTAAATGATATAGTCAGCTATTCAAGGATAATAAGAACCTTTGAGTTACAAAACTGGTCATTAAATTGCTAGCTAACTTTGGTATTTTATTCCTTGCCAAGACAAATTAATTTTTCAAGTGACAGTGTTCCCGAGGGAGCCCAAATAAAGAAGGAAATTAAAGATGAAATTACTTGTCCAATGAGATGCCTCAAACCTAGAGACTTTCATAATACCTCTGCCTTTTCCATTTGGTCTTTTTTGTACCAGATTACTTAATCAAAATAGGTTTCCCCAGTAGCACTTATCTGTGTTCCAATCTTAAGAGTAGATTTTATGATCAGCAATTTATTTAAGCTCTAATTCCTTCTTCAATCTTGAGAACCTATAATACTATCTACATTTTCACCAGACAGGCTTTGTAAATATGTTTGTTTCACTCTGAAGTTCTGATGCCTTGCCAAACATTCCTTTCCCATGGATAAATGTTATATTTTAGGATTTGTAAAAACTGAATCATGCCAGAAGGTTTTTTTTTCTTGTTGTTTAAATAATTTGTAAGGCCCAAATTAAGCCAGTGAGTTTAATGCAGATCAGAGAATACAAAAGAAAGGACAGTCTATTTCTTGTGGCTGATGACTTTTTCCCCTTCAATTAAAATTAAGATTCATTCATTCACCAAATGTCTATCAGTTGCCAAGCACTGAGATCAATGGTGGAGCAAGCATAACATATAATATAATTCTTATATTCTGTTCATAACCTAGTTAGTGTATATGTGCAGAAGATTATATAAGTATGTGTATAGGTAATTATAATTGAAGAAATACTATGGTCAATTTTATAAGACTGTAATAAATAAAGGATATAGGAATTTAGCTAGAGAAAGTACCCAAGGAGCTGAAGGGGTCAACAACCCTATAGGTGGAAGAACAATATGAACTAACCAATACCCCTAGAGCTCATGTGTCTAGCTGCATATGTAGCAGAAGATGGCTTAGTTGGCCTTCATGGGAAGAGAGGCCCCTTGGTCATGCAAACCTTATATCCCCCAGTGCAGGGGAACGCCAAGGACATGATGTGGGAGTTGGGTGGGGGGTGGGGGAGGATATAGGGGACTTTTTGGATAGCATTTGAAATGTAAATGAAGAAAATAGAGATTGGAGTTTTGATTAGAAGGGTGTTATTTGATCTGTTCGAAATTTCAAGACATTGAAATGATACTAAGTCATTTTTGACAGGACAGCAAAGAAAAGTACTTCATAGGTGCATATAACTCCACATGATGATCTCATATCAAGGGGACAGAATGTAGTAGGACTTTGGAATTGAGGATATTAAACAAAGGGCTGTTATAAGGTTTAAGATTAGCTAGGTACTTTGGGGCCAGGTTATGATTGCTGTATCAGGTAGCTTCATCTTTTTTTTCTGTTAGGTACCCAAAAGTTACCATGGAAAACCTGGGAAAGCAATGGTGTGATTTTTGTTTCTTTGTTTGTTTCTTTGTTTGGTCACTGTTGGACTGTGTAGCTCTAGCTGATCTGGAACTCACTATGTAGTTCAGTCTGGCCTCAAATTCATATTGATCCTCCATCCTCTGCAAGGGGTTAAAGGTGTGCACCACCATACTCTGCTCATGGGATGATTGTTTCAGAAGTTTAAGATATGGTTTAATTTAATTTCATCTATGTATTTTCCATTCCTTCCCTTCTTCTCTTTGCTTGCTTCCTGTGACTCGCGATCTCATTCTCGTCTGCCCTGAATGATCAGAGCGGCTTGTCTTCCCCTGTGATGTGTCTGTCACCCTGAAAAGAACATTTGTCTTAAGAAACTAAATTTGCAAAAAAAAAAAAAAAAAAACAAAAACCAAAGCAACCAACCAACCAACCAAACAAACAAACAAACAAAAAAACCAAGCTGGATGTGGTGGTGTACGCCTTTAATCCCAGCACATGGGAGGCAGAGGCAGGCGGATTTTTGAGTTTGAGGCCAGCCTGGTCTACAAAGTGAGTTCCAGGATAGCCAGGGCTATACAGAGAAACCCTGTCTCCAAAAACAAAAACAAAAACAAAAAAACAAAAAAACAAAAAAAGAAAAGAAACTAAATTTGGTAGGTGTGTGTAATGTGGGCACTAGAAGAAGGACATGGTATAGTGAAACTACTTTAGGATGCTTTTAAGTCCACAAAAACAATCAAGAGGGCCTTAAGTGAAATAGTTTTTAAGAAAGTGAATGATGGAGTTAGAAGTCAAATGAGCCAAGTCACATTGTAAACATTGACAGTTAACAAGGTGCTTGGGTAAAAACATGATTCAGATTATAATCCATAATCTCAAACCGTTGGGGAAATGGTAAATGTTTCAAAAGAGTGTCAATTAAGTTGATTCATTATTGAACTTCATGGATAAGCTATGAGTCATATATAATTTAAATATACGTTTTATGTATATGTCTAATGTCTATAATGTTGGAAACAAATATCCAACAATAAAGCTTACCAAAAATGTTATTCCATTCCATAAGCTCATGTTGCCATTTGGAAAATTATATCATGGCTTCCTTTTATACAGTCTCACTTCTTATAGTTCTGTCAACTCTAGTCTGGAAATATTAATTTAGAATTTTATAACAACTGATTTATATGTTTTTGTCACTCTGAGTAGTATGATGAAATTACTACCCATCTCAGTCCATCCCATGCTGTCTTGCCAAACTTATGCAGTCCGTTTGCACCACCTGCTCAATAGGCAAGGAAGAGGGAGGGGGGACCACATTCACATGAATTTTATTATAGTCTATTGTCATAATACACTGCTATTAGTTAATTTTGTTAGTTACAAACAATCTTATTTTTCTGAGTTAAACTATTTATATAAGAAAAATCTATAAGAGGGAACTGTATACCTTATAGAAAAATATAAAAAAATGATATATAGATTTGTATTTACTGGATAATTCTCCAATTATATTTAGAACCTGTACATGGGTCAGAAAGGAAGCCTGGAAGGAATAGTAGCCAATAAGAATGGCCTTCTCTCATTCCTTAATTTTTCAAATCACTAATAATGTATACCCTGTAAAATTATTGAAAACTAAAGTACTAGAAAGATTGCTACTTAAAAGAACTGCTCAGCAAATATTTCCATAAAGTACATTCTTGTGGAGGGCGAATCTGCTCTATTATCCCCTTGTGTACCCAGCATACTCAAAAGGCATAGTACTCATTTCTTGCTTCTCTCAATTCAGAAAGTAATTCTTAGCACTGGCAATTCTTTGTAGTGAAAGTGATGATTTTAAGATAGGAAACAATAAAGTAGTTTCTACTTTGATGGAAATATAAATCCAGTGGCATTTGTCTTTAGGAAGAAAATGATTTGGCAAGAAAAACCACTTGCAGTAACCTTTTAATATGGTAGAATTGTTTAGAAAGATGTTTTCAGCCATCTAGTTTGAATCATTATGTGTGAAAAGTGGCCTTGGAAACTGCTTCAGCTGTGGTATGTGAAACAATCCTATTTAAATTGAAAATAGTCTATTCAAGAGATTAATAGTGAGGATTAATATTACCCAACTATGAACTTAGTTAGTTTCAGTCAAAAACAGGAGAGGAGGAAAATCAGAGTTTGTGCCTGTAATGGGGTCACTCACTGAGTAGCACACTGTATACACCCCCCTCTCATCTTTTTTATACTTATGTGCTCTTTATGAGCTAAGTGCCTGGAATGAAATTCTATAGAAAAAATTAAGACTTAATTTACTTTGTCCAAGAATACATAATTGACTGGCACAGCTAAGATCTGAATCCTGAATTAATTAACTCAAAACCTGTGCAGGCACAGGGTGAAGTTCATTTGATATCCTTTAAAAAATTAAGTCTCTTCTTGTTGTTATCATTGTATGTATGTATATATGTATGTCTGTGCATAATGTGCATGTACATGGTCATGCATGTGTATACGGAGGCCCAGGAACAACTATTGCTACTTATATGAATATACTTTATCCATCTTGTTATTTTAATATTTTTTGTTATTCAGTGTATATACAATTTGTGTGTGAGTGTGAGTGAGTGTGTGTGTGTGTGTGTGTGTGTGTGTGTGTGTGTGTGTGTGTGTTGGGAGGGAGCATTAGTGCCACAATGCATGTGTGTAGGTAAAAGTTTCAAGATTTGAACTTACGTCATCAGGCTAGCATCCTGGACAGCAGGCATCTTTGCCTTTTGAGCCATCTCACTGGTCCTACATTATATTTTATTCCTAAAATTAAATATGAACTTGTTCTGTAGACAAGGCTGGCCTTGAACTCAGACCCATCCACCTGCCTCTGCTCTTGTCCCTCAGTATTGGGACTGAAGGTGTAGATTTCCCTTTGGTTTTAGATGCCCCTGTTAGCAGTCTCTTTCATGAGGAAAAAGGGAGTGCGACTCTGAGGAGAGTACTGGTCACTGGAAATAGATGTGTATTTATGTGAAGAAACACTTGATACAAGCCTCTGCACATTATTATGTACATGCTTCCCCGGCTGCATATGCTAGTTGCTCTTTCATAGTTGTGTTATGGTTTTGTTTTCTGCCAAGTTTTTAAAAGCATTTTGTACTTATTTTGATAATTTTATACATGTACGGAGTGGATTCTGATCGTATTCATCCCATTACCTTGTCTCCTTCTCCCTGACCTCTTCTTTTCATATAGTCCCTCATTAGTTCCAAAACTTTGTGTATGACCTATTGAATTTAAAAAGGGTTGCTGATATGATAGGGAGCCGTTTACCAGAGCCATATACCACTGAAGAAAAATTACTTTCTATCTCCTAGCAACCATTAACTGCAACCTTTACCTGTTAACTGCAACCTTTACTTGTTACCTTCCAATAGCTTCTTAAGGATGGGCGAGGCCTCAGAAGCCCCTTCTTGATTCCATAAGGCTCAGGGCCCCATCTTCTGTACGTAACTTCACTGTGAGTTCATGAAATGAGTGTAAGGTTTATGCTGTGCCCAAAGACAGCATTCTATAAAATTCCCATCCCCTGGCTCTTTTATTCCACTCCCTTTTCCCAAAGTCCTCTTCCAGACTTGGAGAGGGTAGTACAGATGTCCCATTCACGACTGAGCATTCAACAGTTACTTTTCCTAGCCCTTTGATTAGTTATCAACTGTTGTTCCCCGCAAAAAGAAATATCTCTGACCAAGTTTTTAAGCAGTACTAGATGGTCATATATTGAATCATTTAGAAGGCAGTGTGATGAATGCAACATGTTCATTTAGCAAAACAATGGTAGATTCCTCCAAGTACCTGTGTCCTCCCCGCTCAGGGGCTTTTTACCAAGCTTATAGAACCAGATATGAATTTCCTCTTGTGGAGCAGGCTACAAGTCAAATCAGAAAATAGTTGCTAACTTCTATAAAAGTCACACGATCACTTTCCCAGGGGCCTACCTTGCCTGTGAGTTGGTTGTGTGGTATACAGGATCCACAGGTGAGTAAGAATGTGATTCTGATCCTCTCCCAGCAGCCTACATAAAACACTTTCTGGCATGATAAAAGAAAGCTTCTGCTAATTATTTTAAAGCCTTTTTTGTTAAATCTTGGAAGTAATTGCTATATCATTACTTGTTAAATAATCTTAGTCACTTGAGATAGTTTATTTTAACCCAAATGCACAAGAGTATCTGCCTTATGATATTTAAATGTAAGTTTTGTTTGTTTGTTTGTTTTATTCCAGGAAGCAGAAGCCCAGGCAAAGCAGCAAGCATGAAAGTTCTGAGTTCTTCCTTTAGCATCTTGAAAAATAATGAAATCTCCATTGCTTTTATAGAATTCCTTGCTTCAAAAGAAATAGGCTTACATGTTGAAATAATAGATTAGTTGATGTTCTCGCATGCAAACAAGCATAATGAAAATGTGAACATGGTGGTAAGAAATGAGAGATGAAGTTAAAACTTTAAGTAGATATCTTAGAATAGCATTGTTATCTGCCAAGACATTTCGGTTCTGTAAGGATTTTACAAAGAAAACCAATATGCTCCTTATTTTATATTACTGTGTAGCTTAAGGTTCTCATCATTTCAACTTTAAGGAACTGAAAGGAGAGAGAGAGAGAGAGAGAGAGAGAGAGAGAGAGAGAGAGAGAGAGAGAGAGAGAGAGAGACTCTTATTCCAAAAATGCCTCATTATCTTTAGTGAACATGAATATTTTCATGTGATGTTACTGTTGTTGAAATGTATTTACAGGTTATGTTCATGATGTATTAGCCATTGTAATTTCCTATGCTGATTGTGACATTCTCCTTCTTTTATCAAAGAAACATGTATGCCCTAAACCACAAGTTTTCCAGGCTTCTAAATATAACCTTTCATTGCACAGCCAGTGATCAAAAGAGTTGGCTTCCCATCAAACAAGCATCGAGTGCATTTAACTGACAAATTCCTTGCTGGTACATGCAGTTATGTCATGTTTCTAAGTTGCTTGCCTCAGTAAAATGTGGATATATAAGTCATGGAGAAAAGATTGCAGTTCATTTTAAATTGGCCCTTCCTCGCAAAGAACACAGACTTTTAATTGTTATACAGAATCTTGCCCTTCATTGTTTAAGATTTATTTTCTTTTGGTGTTTGCTGAATGAAGTTGTAGTGGCTCTTGTCTCCTGCTTTAAAACTCTGTTGGTGATCATGAATGATACTGTTCTTAATAGGTAAGCTTTTAGCTTCAGTTTAGGTACACTGTGTCAACAATCTGTCCAAGTAGAAAGAATCACTAAGCACACATTGATTTTTTGAGAAAGTACAAATATCAAAGAAAAGCAACAGCGTTTGAAGTAGTTTGAAGATAAGCGAGACCCGAAGTATTCAACCAGAAGATGTTGGTTGATATTCTACCTTTTTCTCATCCTTGATTTTTATAAAGAAACACACATCTTTTACTTCAAATCACTATTATCATCATATCTGCTCTTTCCTAAACTGTACTTGGCAATAATTCAACATGTAATGAAACCATAACTTTGTTTACTGAAACTCCAACATGAAATGATGCTTTAACATAAATGGTTTTAAAATTTGCGCTCCTCGACTCTAAATGTTAGACAGTAGTTTTCATGAGTAATTTTTGTTTATACTTGTTTAAAAAGGAGAAAAACCAAAATGAACCAAAACAACAATAATAAACAATTTGAAGGCAACTTTTAGTGACCTAAAATTTGAAGTATGAATTGGAGTCAAAAGTATTCCATTTCTTCTTTTTTACAAAAAAAAAAAAATAGTTTTAGGGATCTCTGTCTATGGAAGACAGTGCTTTAAATTAATTTTGGAGTACAAAATACTTTTAGCCAATGTTTTTCCTCATCATTGCTAAATGCTATAGGTGAAACCTGCAGTATTATATGTGGACAATTTAACTTTCTATGTTTTGCATTGGAGGATGTTTATGTCTGTGGGATAATACCCTGAAGTCTGAATTGAGTCTTCTCCATTTGAAGCCTGTCATTTTGTCAACTGAGAAACATTCCTGATAGATGAAAGAAAAGGGAATAAAAATAAAAGAATTAAGATGAGTTTCGAAGAAACTTCCACAGTATATGCTTGGAAGTGAATTTCTTGCTGCTTTGCATAATATGTTTGGCATATTTGTGTTTCTAAATGAGACCTGGTAATTTGTGAATTTCACATTTTAGAGCTGATTTGCCTTTTAGAAAAGTTGATCTTTAGAAAGAGTTCCACTTTCAAAAACACTATAAATTGTTAATTGTACTGCTAAATGTGGACAATTCATTGGGACCCCAAGTATAGGTGAATAGGGAATTTTGAAACAAAGATTATTTTTTATTGGGAAAGACTGTGTACAGGGAGTTTTGGTGAAATCAGACTTCACTCCTTAAGGAAAATCAACAACAAAATGTAGAACTCACATGGATTCTGTTAAGCAGTTGTTGGTGTTTAAAAAATACAAAGTAAAACATTAATCCTTTTCTATGGAACACTGATTCTTTTCATCTGATGAATTTCAATAAAACTGATTAAGTGATTCATGTTTGATTACTTTTAATTTTCTGGTGTTCTGTCTCCCTTCCTAAATTCTTGTTTCTGAATATTACTAGTCATCCCTTTGTGACTAATTTTAATTTTAAATTAATTGTAATTTTTAACTTTCTTTAGAAAGAGTAACCATTCTTGGAGCAGGGGAGATAACAGTGTTTAAGAGCACTTAAGGCTCTTCCAGAGAACCCAGGTTCTGCTTCCAGCACACACATGGTAGCTCACAGCTGTTAATGTAATTATTATTTTGCTATGATGTTTTTTAATATGTTCATTGAGGTATTTTATATACCTTAAAATTTACCTATTTAAAATGCAAGACTCCATGGATTTTATGCAGTCATCAGCACAGTGTGAAACGCTTCAGCATGGAATATACTTCCTTACTTGTTAGTTCTTACTCCATCAGCCATATGCAACCAGTAATTTACTTTTAATCTCCATGGAATTAACAGTTCTGCAAGTGTCACACGAATGGAATCATGAAGTATTTGATTTTTGGTTAATGATTTCTTCAGCTACCATGCTTTTGAATCTCTGCCACATCTTGTAAGTCATTGATGAATAGAGCATCTATTCTTTTATATTGTGAGATAATATTTTATTATGTGGGTAGAATCACATTTTACTTTATTCATCATTTGGTATATATTTTATACTTATCTACCTTTGTTTATCATGCATAATGCTACTATGAATGCTGATGTATTTTTTGTTTGAACAACTGTTTTGAATTATTTTGCATATTTGAAGGTGTGGTTAATGTGGCAATTCTGTTTAAAAATTTGAGTGACTACCACATGTTTTCAAATTGGCTGCACTATTTTACACCACCTCTTACAGGATACTAATGTGATAAATTTTCTACTTCTGGGGAAATATTTGTTATTGTTATATTTTTTATTATAGCCATTGTAGGAGCTATTTTATGGCATCTCAGTAGAGTTGTAGTTTACATTCCTTTGGTGGCTAAATATATGGAACATTTTCTTATGTAATTATGGCTGTTTTTATAGCTTTTTTAGAAAAAGCATTTTTCCAGTTCTCTGTTTAGTATTGATGTCTTTATTACTGGATTATAATAATTTCTTTTATAATAGGATTACTTATCTATTATTGTAGGCATGATCTGAAATGTTATTTTCCATCCCATGGGTTTTATTTTCGAACATGGTGTTCGATGTTCAAGTTTTTAAGCTTGACAAAGTCAATTTTCATATGTTGATCACTTATTTCTTTTGACTTTTGTTATCATAAATAAGAGGGACAATCCTAAACAAAGGTCATAGTGATATCATTCCTACACTTTCATTGAATATTTTTTACAGCCATACTTTACTTATGTTTGTGACATATTTTGAATTATTTTTGTGTGTGATAGAGGGTAGGGATCTAAGGTCATTTTATTTTGCATGAGGATTTCGTCTAAGAACCACTTGCTGAAAAGACCTTTTTGTCTCTATAGAAATTTCTGTTTCTTCTTTCGCACAGTTCCACTTCTACATTTTTACTTTCATGATGCATATCCCCTAAATAATTTATGTCTATGTCAAATCCATCATTTAGAGAAGAAAGAAAACAAACATGTGAACATTTGCCTTTCTGAGAATATATATACTTTTTCTATATGCATTCACCCATTGATGGACACATTACTGGCTCAGTAACAGCTCTTGTGAGTAGTGCTGTAGTAAACAACAAAAAGCAGTATCCCTGTGCTCTGTTGACTCAGCATTCTTCTTTGTATGCTGAGGAATGATATAGCTAAGTCATATAGTATTTTTTTTAGGGGTTTTAAGGTTACTTTTATGTTTTTTATAAAACTAGAAACAGTTTTATTAAGGATTTCAGATTACATATTTCAGACTTCTTGAGTGGAATAGAACCATTTGGGGACTGACAGATTGTCATAATGAACACTGACCCCCGAAGCTCCACCCAGCACATCCCCATTACACAAAAGGAGCCAACCAGCTACCCCTTTGCTTTGGCAGCAGCTACTTCCCATGGAAGGAAGGGTGTAAGTTCACCAAAAATGAGAAACTATCTTTAGCTTATGACTTTAACATTCAAGAAAATAAGCTGTGTTTAGATGACCTATGATTACAGAAAATAGCATAAACCATCTGAAAAAATGCAACCAAGTCATTTTCAAAATAAAGGAAATAATATAATTTGTTAAGGATTTCTAGTAAAAAATCTCAAGAAGAATCATGAACATTTAGTCTTCTAGGACACAAACTGCCTTTAAGACTCCATTTTCATGAGGCTGTTGAATGTTGTATGATGTGGATTATTGTATGTCAGTAAAGACCAGAGTCATCTGTCAGCAAGTAAATTGATTATAGTAGTTTTATCTTTTAACTAAGGTTCACTTCATAGCACAGTCAGTGATCCTTGTTGAGTAATCTGATTCATTATGTGTGAAATTGTTTGAAATAGTATTTGGTAAAACTTGATCTGGAACACAGATAAGTTGTGTTTGGGTCTAGCAGACTCCGTGGAGGGACTAAATAGATTAACCTTATTTCTCTTTAATCTTTGGTGTTATGAGTTGACTAAGGTCCTGTAAACAATGAAGGATCCTCTTAAAACTGGACTATTTTTAAACTCTAGAAAGGATAGCCTTGATCACATGGAGTACATTGTGACAATCCACTGAGGAGAGTTACCAAGAGAATGACTATATTAGTTTACATTTCTGGGATAACAGTAAGAATTTCTTTGGGAAAAGATAACGTTTGTTAAAAGGAAACAACTGAAGCTCCAAAGAGTTGTACAAGTTTACGAAAAGCTAAAATTGTTTAGACTCAACATCTTACCCAAAAGAGACCCTATTTGCCTTCTTCCAAAGAGTGGAATCACACCTGTAACACAGTAACATGAACATTACATAAATGAAACTTAAAAAAAAAGACAGATCTTTTCATTAGGCATTTATTTCTCTTGAAAATGGAATTTAGATAGTAACTTAAATATCTAAAAGATGTATTCAATGCTTTTTCAATAATTTGCATTCCTTAATTTAAATTATCTTAAGATTCTAAGTTGATCATTCAGTGTATGTATTGTAGACAAACTGTTATGGTAAGTAGTCTCAAATGTTTATTTTGAGAAATGACATTGTCCGTTATCACCTCAGTATTACTTGATCCTGCCTTAAGGGCCTGTAAGTACTGCAGCTTTTCTTGGAGAGACATGTGCTGATGGATACTGAGGTTCTTGTTGTACCTAGATATGGACAATCTCCCTTATATGTCATGTCTACAGGGTTCTCTGTGGACATATTCTGGTGTCTAAATAAACCTGGAAAAGTCTGTTGTGTCAAATGGTTAATTTTTTTTAGTTTTTGTTTTCTCTTCATAAACTAAAGAAAATCTGAAAAATAAAAAGTTATCTGATTTAACCAGTTTTTGTTCTGCAAAAAAAAAATCTCAGGAAGGTCAGCTACAGAATGTATTCACATTCTCAGAGCTTAATACTAAAATTTCACAATCCACTTCCAAAAAAAAAAAAAATCCTCGATGTAAATTTCATTAACAGCAGGAACTATATAGACTTTCTTTCAAGTACAATACAATTAATATACCCTGTCAAAAATGTTCCTTCCCCCAAATGAACTGTAATTAGCCTGAGGTATTTTAAATGTGGCTCTCAGTGATTGAAAACTTAATACCACCCTCCCTGTAATAGCCTCATTACCACTTTAGAGTTTATTACAGTGTGGTCACTTGAAATATCTGAAGCAGGGGGAGCTAACTCAAAAATACCAAAACCCTTCAATCTCTTGAATTTATACATTTAATTTCCTTCATTCCTACTAGAACAGGAGCTACATGCTCCTGAATGGTATAGAGATCCAGTATTTTTGAGCCATTTTGAAGTCTGAGAAACTATGTGAGATTTACCCCAATATGTCTTAACACAGCTGTGAGGTGGTTGTCTCACCAGTACCACCCAGTCTTAGTTCTATACAGTAAACAGCATGGCTCATGGCACTTCTTATCCCTTCAGCCTGGAGGACTAGAATAAACACAAAAGTCAAGAACGCATTCAGTTCTAACAAATGGAATTTTACTTTTATGTCAAAAGCTAACTATAGCACATCACTTATATTAAAGCACATTCCCATTCTCTCCTCCAAAGTTGTTCAGTATAGAAAACTAGGCATCCCTGAATTCCAACTAATCCTCTGCAAGAGCCTCAATCAGTACATACAGAGGCAGCATCCAGTGAGCTAAAACGGTGTGACATTTATTTTACTCTATAAGACAAAAGTTAGCTGAATAACAGAAAAACCAAAAATAGGTTTCAATCATATATATTCATCTTTTCCAGGGAAGCAAAAAGTAGGCTGTATCACAAAGAAAGTAATTAATTAATGGAAGCTAATTTTCAAAGTGCATTAAATATTATCAATTAACTTCTGAAGAGGACCTAGGGCTTGTTCAGCTTACTATGATAATAAGCTTGAGTTGACTGTTGTTATATCATCTAAAACATAAAAATACCTTAATAATATCATTTATTGTTTGATCTTACTGGAAATTCTTTTTTTTTAAAGATTTATTTTATTTATTATATGTAAGTACACTGTAGCTGTCTTCAGACACTCCAGAAGAGGGCGCCAGATCTCGTTACGGATGGTTGTGAGCCACCATGTGGATGCTGGGATTTGAATTTATCACCTTCGGAAGAGCAGTCGGGTGCTCTTACCCGCTGAGCCATCTCACCAGCCCCCCTTACTGGAAATTCTTAATCAGAATTTTCCTTCCACAAATGATGACCTGTCGTGATGTTAGCCACCACATCCCTCTCACAACATCATGGAAAGCACAACTGATGCAGGCGGACTTCAACCTTTTCTACTTTGTCTCTTTAGGAAAGAAACAACTACTTTTCTTTGTTCAACAATCAAGTATGTTCAACAGTTGATTTTTCATAATTGTATTTCAATAGTTACATGATGAAAATAATCCAGAATAACCAAACTGCAACAATAAGTGAACATGCATTCGAGAGGTTTATGCATTCAACATATCTAACAGAGCTATACTTGGGATGCTATGTATAACAAATTGGTCTTTGAATGTAGCAGTGGAGGATAAGAAACTGGGGGTAGCCACTAGAAAGTCCCAGACACCAGGAAAGCAAGAGACTCCCAGGACCCAACAGGGATGACTTTAGCCAAAATATGCAACACAGGGGAGAGCAATATAGAGACCACCTCCAGGGAGCCACCAGCCCATCTCAAAAATTTTAAACCCAGAAATGTTCCTGTCCAAAGGAAAGACAGGGACAAAAAAATAGAACAGAGACTGAGGAAAGGCCATCCATCCTTTTTTCTCATCTTCAGTGTTCACCTTTTCTTTCGGCTTCTCTGAAATTTTATCCTCCTCATCTGGTTTCCATTCACATTCTTCTCCTGTAGGTTAATAAATTGCATTAATGATCTCAAATTGCATAACAAATAAAGGATACTTTCTCTAAAGATCATGAAATTCCTCATAGAGTTTGGCTTCTATCTGTATACATTTAACTTGAAGATTTTTTAAAAATCAATTAAATCTTTACTTATTCACTTTATTTCCTGCTCACTCACTGCCCCCTCCCAGTCACCCCTCCCACAATTCTTCCCACATCCTTCACTTCCCTTCACCTCTGAGTGTGTGACATCCTCCCAGGGTATGTCATAACCCTGGCACTTCAAGCTTCCCACTGAGGCCAGACATGGCATCCCAGCTAGAAGAGCAGTATCCTTTGTACAGGCAACAGCTTTTAGGATAGCTCCCATTCCTCTTGTTCAGGATCCACATGAAGACCAAGCTGCATATCTGCTACATGTGTATGGAGAGGCCTATGTCCATCCCATATATGTTCTTTGGTTGGTGTTTCAGACCCTGCAAACCCCAAGCATCCAGGTTAATTGACTCTGTTGGTCTTCCTGTGGAGTTCCTATCCCCTTCCATGCCCACAATCCATCCTTCTATTCTTCCATAAGAGTTCCCAAGCTCCATCCACTGTTTGGCTGACGGTGTCTCTATCTGTCTGAGTCAGCTGCTGGGTGGAGCTTCTCAGAGGATAGCCATGACTCCTGTCACAATCAACAAAAGCCAGGACAATATAACTTGAATTTTGAGAGCATTCACTCATTTTTGACTACCGTAGGCAAGCTTTGAGTGTTTCCTGTTGGTGTGTCTAGCAAACTATCAAGTCTTTCTAGGAGGGCTGCGAGAATCTGTGAAGTTTGCATCATCTGAACAGTTAGCTAGGGAGCTTTGATTTTTGTTTCTTCTACTTCTTCAAATTTTGAACAGGTTCAGACTTTTTCTTGTTGTCAATATCTGACATCTTGTAAGAACTCCAAATATTGTTCCAGGAGGCTAGGACAGCAGAGCCGGATAGTTTGAGCTGTGCAAGCAGTGACTCAGGGAGGCAGAGGTGGAAGAATTAGTGGTGGTGCTGTGAGCGAATGGAGCTAAATAAGATTAAGGGTTTATTTTAAAATTATGTGTATAAGTGCTTGTGAATACAGTAACTACAGAACACGAATCTATGCATGTATGCACTGGTGGGCAATGGCCGACCTGTTTTTATCTCATGGAGACTCTGACTCAGACCTCCACAATCTCTCCACCCAGCTTGCTAGGTTCCCACTGGTGTGCCACTACCATGCCAACCCCATGCTCCAAATCCCTCCTGACTTTTGTGGTGCACATCTGGCAATGTGCTTGCTGCTCTCTTGAACCCAGACAAGCCACAACATGAAGGAAAATGCAGCACAAACTCAGTCAGAAACAATGTTAACTCAATCTCTGGGCACAACAATTAAAACCTAGTCTTGTAAGCCTTATTAAAATTAAAATCTGATTCCTCTCTGTATGGTCCATCCTTTCGTCTTAGCTCTGAACTTTGTCTCTGTAACTCCTTTCATGGGTATTTTGTTTCCTATTCAAAGGAGGAATGAAGTATCCATGCGCTGGTCTTCCTTCTTGATTTTCTTGTGTTTTGCAAATTGTATCTTGGGTATTCTAAGTTTCTGGGCTAATATCCATTTATCAGTGAGCGCATATCCAATGACTTCTTTTGTGATTGGGTTACCTCACTAAGGATTATATCCTCCAGATACATCCATTTGCCCAAGAATTTCATAAATTCATTTTTTAATAGCAGAAAAGAACTTCATTGTGTAAATGTACCACATTTTCTGTATCCATTCCTCTGTTGAGGGACATCTGGGTTCTTTCCAGCTTCTGGCTATTATAAATAAGGCTGCTCTGGAAAGAACCCAGATGTCCCTCAACAGAGGAATGGATACAGAAAATGTGGTACATTTACACAATGGAGTACTACTCAGCTATTAAAAACAATGAATTTATGAAATTCTTGAGTAAATGGATGTATCTGGATGATATCATCCTGAGTGGGGTAACCCAATCACAAAAGAAATCACTTAACATGCACTCACTGATAAGCGGTTATTAGCCCAAAAACCTAGAATACCCAAGATACAATCTCCAAAACTCAAGAAAATCAAGAAAGACCAATGTGTGGATACTTCATTCCTCCCTAGAATAGGGATTAAAATATGCATGGAAGGAGGTGCAGAGACAAAGTTTGGAGCTAAATGAAAGGATGGACCATCCAGAGAATGCCCCACCTGGGCAGTCCATCACATAATCAGCCACCAAATGCAGACACTACTTACTGCACACACCATCAGGATATTGCTGAAGGGACCCTGATATTGCTGTCTCCTGGCAGGCTTTGACAGTCCCTGACAAATACAGAAGTGGATGCTCTCAACCATCTATAGGGCAGAACACAGGGTCCCCAATGTAGGAGCTAGAGAGTACCCAAGAGCTGTAGGGGTCTGCGACCCTATAGATGGAACAACAATATGAACTAATCAGAACCCCCAGAGGTTATGTCTCTAGCTGCATATGTATTAGAAGATGGCCTAGTTGGCCATTATTCGGGAGGAAAGGCCCCTGGTCTAGCAATGTTTATATGCCCCAGTACAAGGGAATGCCAGGGCCAAATAGTGGGAGTGGGAGGGTAGGGAAGCAGGGCGGGGGGAAGGTATAGGGGACTTTTGGGATAACACTTGAAATGTAAATGAAGAATTTCTCTAATAAAAATTTAAAAAAAATAAAATAAATAAGGCTGCTATGAACATAGTGGGGCATGTGTCCATTTACCAGTTGGAACATCTTCTGGGTATATGCCCAGGAGAGGTATTGCTGGATCCTCTGGTAGTACTATGTCCAATTTTCTGAGAAAATGCCAGACTGACTTCCAGAGTGGTTGTACAAGCTTGCAATCCCACCAGCAATGGAGAAGTGTTCCTCTTTCTCCACATCCTCGCCAGCATGGGGGATCCATCCCATAATCAAACTCAGACAATATTGCATATGACAGCAAGTGTTTAGTGAGGGGACCCTGATATAGCTGTCTCATACAGAAGTGGATGCTCACAGTCATCTATAAGATGGAGCATGGGGCCCACATTGGAGAAGCTAGAGATAGAACCCCAGGAGCTGAAGGAGTCTGCAACCCTAGAAGAGGAACAACAATATGAACTAACCACAACTCCCAGAACTGTGTCTCTAGCTTCATATGTAGCAGAAGATGGCTTAGTCGGCCATCATTGGGAGGAGAGGCCCCTTGGTATTGCAATCTTTATATGCCCCAAAACAGGGGAACGCCAGGGCCAAGAAATGGGAGAGGGTGGGCAGGGGAACAGGGAGGTGGGAGGGGGGAGGGAACTTTTGGGATAGCATTTGAAATGTAAATTAAGAAAATATCTAATAAAAAATTTGAGGAAAAAAATCTGATTCCTCTGATGGCGGATCAGCAAGGCACCTGATACTGGGAAACTAGCAGCTACATCTTACCCTTATACTGTACCGCAACAGATAGTTCATTGCCCACCAGTGCATGGACAGCCAGGCCACTGGGACAGAGGCACAAGCATGGGAAGGTGCCAGTTCTACTCTTTTTAAATATTTCCCACAACACGTATGCAGTAAATTATTTCTTTATGGAAAATACTTGAAACATTTTAAATACAATATGCACTGTGTGGTAGAGCACCATGGCATATCACTCCTGCCAAACTATATGTTCTACCAATTAGTCAACATTTCTCCTTTCCCTCTTCCTTGACTCCCTTGAAACTTGTCCATGTAGCTTTCCTTTCTCTCTTTCAAATTCTTGGTCTCTTTTTCCTCTTTATTTCATATATACATATAGCCAACGGGTTGTATTTCCAACCTGTTTAACAAAAGAAAATCATTCTTAGTACTGGAAACCCAAACAATGGCCCAGAACTAGTGAAATCATCCTTCTTGGAGGAGGATCCGCAACCATCAGTTAACTAAACCAGCGTAGTCCCTAACTACATTCTAAATATTTTAACTTTTAATTTTTTAGTTTTTTAAGGTTGAATTTTTAAGAGTGGGTGGTGGAGAGGTGTTTGCACATGAGTGCGGGTGTTTTTGGAGATCAAAAGCATTGATATCTCTGGAGCTGAAGTAACAAGGAACTATGCGCCACATGATGTGGGTACTGGAAACTGAAATCCTGCCCACAGGAGGAGCAGTATATACACTTAAACCATGAGCCATCTTTATATTTGTTATTATATTTTTGTTATTATTTGCTATTATTTTTTGTGTGAAAGAGAACATGAAGTCATGCTGCCCTACATGTGTAGAGGTCACAGGACAATCTGAAGGAATTTTCTCTCCCCACCAGGTGGATCCTGGGAATTTGACTAAGGCCATTAGATTTGGCCACATTTGTCTGTGTCTTACACCTCTTTTTGCCCGAGTTAGAGTATTTCCCAGTTTTGGTTGCTTTTCTTTTGCTATGATAAATTCACACGACTAAAACAATTTTAAGAGTTTATTTAGGCTTACATTTCCAGAGGGTTATAATTTATATGATGACTACTTCATGGAAGGTAGTAGGTGGGAGTGGGAAACAAAGAGTTCACATCTTCAATTATAAACAAAGCAGAGAGCAACCTGCAATAGAGATAATAATATTTTCTTCATTTACATTTCAAACACTATACCAAAAGTCCCATATAACCCCCCTTGCTCCCCAACACACCCACTCCTGCTTCCTGGCCCTGGCATTCCCATGTATTGGGGAATATGATCTTCACAAGATCAAGGGCCTCTCCTCCCATTGATGGCCAACTAGGCCATCCTCTGCTACATATGCAACTAGAGACACAAACTCTGGGGGGTACTGGTTAGCTCATATTGTTGTTCCTCCTATAGGGTTGCAGACCCCTTTAGCTCCTTGGGTAATTTCTCTAGCTCATTCATTAGGGACCCTGTGTTCCATCCAATAGATAATGATCAGCATCCACTTCTGTATTTTCCAGGCACGAGCATAGCCTCACAAGAGAGAGCTATGTCAGGATACTGTCAGCAAACTCTTTCTGGCATATGGAATAGTGTCTGGGTTTGTTGGTTGTATATGGGATGGATCCCCTTGTGGGGCGGTCTCTGGATGCTCCTTCCTTCTGTCTCAGCTCTGACCTTTGTCTCTGTAACTCCTTCCATGTGTATTTTGTTCCCCATTCTAAGAAGGAACGAATTATCCACGCTATGGTCTTCCTTCATGTGTTTTGCAAATTGTATTTTTGGTAGTGTAAGTTTCTGGGTTAATAACTGCTTATCAGTGAGTACATTTCATGTGTGTTCTTTGTGATTGGGTTACCTCACTCAGGATGATATCCCCCAGATCTATCCATTTGCCTAAGAATTTCATAAATTTATTGTTTTTAATTGCTAAGTAGTACTCCATTGTGTAAATGTACCACATTTTCTGTATCCATTCCTCTGTTGAGGGACATCTGGGTTGTTTCCAGCTTCTGGCTATTATAAATAAGGCTGCTATGAACATAGTGGAGCATGTGTCCTTGTTACCAGTTGGAATATCTTCTGGGTATATGCCCAGTAGAGGTATTACAGGATCTTCTGGTAGTACTGTGTCCAGTTTCTGATTTAGGACTGGTAAAGATTCTTTCCCAATAGGTTGGTAGCCTTTTGGTTTTATTGACAGTGTCTTTTGCCTTACAGAAGCTTTGCAATTTTATCAGGTTCCATTTGTTGATTCCCAGTCTTACAGCACAAGCCATTGCTGTTCTGTTCAGGATTTTTTTCCTCTGTGCCCATATCTTTGAGGCTTTTCCCTACTATCTCCTCTATAAGTTTCAGTGTCTCTGGTTTTAGGTGGTGTTCCTTGATCCACTTAGACTTGAGCTTTGTACAAGGAGATAAGAATGGATCAATTCGTATTATTCTAAATGATAACCGCCAGTTGTGCCAGCATCATTTGTTGAAAATGCTGTCTTTTTTTCTACTGGATGCTTTTAGCTCTCTTGTCAAGGATCAAGTGACCATAGGTGTGGGTTCATTTCTGGGTCTTCAATTCTATTCCATTGATCTACCTGTATGTCGCTGTACCAGTACCATACAGTTATCACAATTGCTCATTAGTACAGCTTGAGGTCAGGCATGGTGATTCCACCAAAGGTTCTTTTATTGTTGAGAATAGTTTTTGCTATCCTAGGTTTTTTGTTATTCCAGATGAATTTGCAAATTCCCCTTTCTAACTCAGTGTAGATGAGGATTGCATTGAATCTGTAGATTGCTTTCAGCAAGATAGCCATTTTGACTATGTTGACCCTGCCAATCTATGAGCATGGGAGATCTTTCCATCTTCTGAGTTCTTCAAATTCTTTCATCAGATACTTGAATATCTTATCATACAGATCTTTCACTTCCTTTGTTAGAGTCATACCAAGGTATTTTATATTGTGACTGTTGTGAATGGTGTTGTTTCCCTAATTTCTTTCTCAGCCTGTTTATCCTTTGTGTAGAGAGAGAAAGGCCACTGATTTGTTTGAGTTAATTTTATATCTAGCTTCTTTACTGAAGCTGTTTATCAGGTTTAGGAGTTCTCTGGTAGAATTTTTAGGATCACTTATATATTCTAGCATATCATCTACAAATAGTGCTATTTTGACTTTTTCCTTTCCAATTTGTATATCCTTGATCTCCTTTTGTTGTCTAATTGCTCTGGCTAGGACTTAGAGTACTATATTGAATAGGTAGGGAGAAAGTGGGCAGCCTTGTCCCTGATTTTAGTGGGATTTCTTCAAGTTTCTCTCCATTTAGTTTGAAGTTGGTTACTGGTTTGTTGTATATTGCTTTGATTATGTTTAGGTATGGGCCTTGAATTCCTGATCTTTCCAAGACTTTTATCATGAATAGGTGTTGGATTTTGTCAAATGCTTTCTCAGCATCTAAGGAGATGATCATGTGGTTTTTGTATTTGAGTTTGTTTATGTAGTAGATTACATTGATGGGTTTCTGTATTTTAAAGCATCCCCGCATGCCTGGAATAAGCCTACTTGATCATGATGGATGATCTTTTTGATGTGTTCTTGGATTCAGTTAGTGAGAATTTTATTGAGTGTTTTTACATCAATATTCATAAGTGAAATTGTTCTAAAGTTCTCTTTTTTGGGGGGTCTTTATGTGGCATATATATCAGAGTAATTGTGGCTTCATAGAATGAATTGGGTAGAGTACCTTCTGTTTCTATTTTGTGGAATAGTTTGAGGAGAATTGGAATTAGTTCTTTGAAGGTCTGATAGAACTCTGCACTAAACGCCTCTGGTCCTGGGCTTTTTTTGGTTGGGAGACTTTTAATGACTATTTCTATTTATTTAGGGGATATGGAACAGTTTAGATCATTAATCTGATTCTGATTTAACTTTGGTACCTGGTATCTGTCTAGAAATTTGTTCATTCCATCCAGGTTTTCCAGTTTTTTGAGTATAGTCCTGTGTAGTAGGATCTGATGATGTTTTGAATTTACTCATGTTCTGTTGTTACATCTCTCTTTTAATTTCTGATTTTGTTAATTAGGTCATTGTCTCTGTGCCCTCTAGTTAGTCTGGCTAAGCATTTATCTATCTTGTTGATTTTCTCAAAGAACCAGTTCCTGGTTTGGTTCATTCTTTGAATAGTTCTATTTGTTTCCACTTGGTTGATTTCAGCCCTGAACTTGATTATTTCCTGCTGTCTACTACTCTTGGGTGAATTTGCTTCCTTTTGTTATATAGCTTTTAGGTGTGCTGTCAAGCTTCTAGAGTATGCTCTCTCTAGTTTCTTTTTGGAGGCACTCAGGGCTATGAGTTTTTTACTCAGGACTGCTTTCCTTGTATCCCATAAGTTTGGGTATGTTGTGGCTTCATTTTCATTAAACTCTAAAAAGTCTTTAATCCTTTATATCTTCCTTGACAAATTTATCATTGAGTAGAGAGTTCTTCAGCTTCCATGTGAATGTTGGCTTTCTATTATTTATGTTGTTATTGACTATCAGCCTTAGTCCGTGGTGATCTGATAGGATGCATGGGTAATTTCAATATTTTTGTATCTGTTTTGGCCTGTTTTGGGACCAATTATATGGCCAGTTTTGGGAAGGTACCATGAGGTGCTGAGAAGAAGGTATATCCTTTTTTTTAAGGATAAAATGTTCTGTAGATATCTGTTAAATCCATTCATTTCATAACTTCTGTTAGTTTCAATGTGTCTCTCTTTAGTTTCTTTTTCCATGACCTGTCCATTTATGAGAGTGGGGCATTGAAGTCTCCCACTATTATTGTATGAGGTGCAATGTGTGCTTTGATCTTTACTCAAGTTTTTTTAATGAATGTGGCTGCCCTTGCCTTTGGAGCATATGTATTCAGAATTGAGAGTTCATCTTGAAAGATTTTACCTTTGATGAGTGTGAAGTGCCCCTCCTTGTCTTTTTTGATAACTTTGGGTTGGAAGTCAATTTTAGTTGATATTAGAATGGTTACTCCAGCTTGTTTCTTGGGACCATTTGCTTGGAAAATTGTTTTCCAGCCTTTCACTCTGAGGTGATGTCTGTCTTTTTCCCTGAGGTGGGTTTCCTGTAATCAGCAAAATGTTGGGTCCTGTTTGTGTACCCTTTCTGTTAGTCTATATCTTTTAATTGGTGAATTGAGTCCATTGATATTAAGAGATATTAAGGAAAAGTAATTGTTGCTTTCTGTTATTTTTGTTGTTAGAGTTGGTATTCTGTTCTTGCAGATATCTTCTTTTAGGTTTGTTGTAGGATTACTTTCTTCCTTTTTCTAGGGAGTTGTTTCCGTCCTTGTCTTGGTGTTTTCCCTTTATTATCCTTTGAAGGGCTGGGTTAGTGCAAAGATACTCTGTGAATTTGGTTCTGTCATGGAATACTTTGGTTTCTCCATCTATGGTAATTAAGAGTTTTTCTGGATATAGTAGCCTGGGCTGGCATTTGTATTCTGTTAGGGTCTGGATAACATCTGTCCAGGATCTTCTGGCTTTCATAAACTCTGGTGATAATTCTGGTGTCTGGTCTGTCTTTATATGTTACTTGACCTTTTTCCCTTACTTCTTTTAATATTCAATATTTAGTGCATTTGTTGTTCTGACTATTGTGTGTTGGTAGGAATTTCTTTTTTTGTCCAGTCTATTTAGAGTTCTGTAATCTTCTTGTATATTCATGGGCATCTCTTTCTTTAGGTTATGGAAGTTTTCTTCTATAATTCTGTTGAAGATATTTGCTGGCCCTTTATTTGAAAATCTTCATTCTCATCTACTCCTATTATCAGTAGTTTTGGTCTTCTCATTGTGTCCTGGATTTCATGGATGTTTTGAGTTAGTATCTTTTTGCATTTTGCATTTTCTTTGATTGTTGTGTCCGTGTTCTATATGGAATCTTCTGCACCTGATATTCTCTCTTCCATCTCTTTTATTCTGTTTCTGATGCTCACATCTATGATTCCTGATTTCTTTCCTAGGGTTTCTATCTCCCAAGTTGTCTCCCTTTGTTTTTCTTTGTTGTTTCTACTTCCAGTTTTAGACATTGTATGGTTTTGTTCAAGTCCATCTCCTGTTTGGTTATGTGTTCCTGTAATTCTTTAAGGGATTTTTGTTTTTCTTCTTTAATGACTTCTACCTGTCTAGCAGTGTTTTCCTGTAATTCTTTAATGGATTTTTGTGCTTCCTCTTTATGGCCTTCTACTTGTTTAGCCGTGTTTTCCTGTATTTCTTTAAGTGAATTATTAATGTCCTTCTTAAAATCCTCTATCAGCATCATGAGGTATGATTTTAAGTCTGAATCTTGCATTTTGGGTGTGTTGGGGTATCCAGCACTCATTGTGGTGGGTGTGCTGGGTTCCGATGATGCTGAGTGGTAAAATTCTTGCATTTGCCTTTCGCCATCGTGTAATCTCTGGCGGTAGTTTTTATAGCTGTCTCTGGCTGGATCTTGTTCCTCTTGTGATTCTGTTAGCCTCTGTCAGCACTCCTGGGAGCCCAACTCTCTCCTGAGTCTCAGTGGTCAGAGTACTCTCTGCAAACAAATGTGCAGAGATCTGGAGCTCAGCTCTGCCTCCTGGCTGAAGTTGAAGGCCTGAAAGTGACCCTGTTCCAGAAGCTATGTCACTTCTGCCACCTGAGTGCTCTCCTGTGCAGACTGGTCTCTTTGGGACCTGGGATGCAAGATGGCATTCTCACCTGGTTCTGTAGTCAGAGCCCTCCCTGGAGGCTGCCTCTCCACTGGCAGGAAAAGTGTGCAGAGGTCTGGGTCTCAGCTCTGCCTCCTGGCTGAAGATGAAGGCCTGAAAGGGACCCTGTCCCAGAAGCTATGTTGCTTCTGCCACCCACCTGCTCTTCTGTGCAGACTGCCAATTCTTTCCTTTTACCATTAATTCCTTGGAATTGAGCTCAAGTCATTAGACTTGACAGCAAGTTTCTTTACCTTCTGAGTCATCTTACAGGCCCAATCATAGGATTTTTGTCTTTTTTCTGATGATGTATCATATTTACTGACTTACATATGATGAACAACCTTATCATCTCTCTGATAAATCCCTCTTCATCTTTGAGTTGTTAGATTGGATTGGGTATAATTTTGGTGAACATTAAAAACTTTTCGTTATTTATTTTATGTGAATGACTTGTTTGTCTACATATATATCTGTGCAGCATGGGAGTGCCTTCTGATCTTGGAGCCAAGGAGAAGGTGTCATAGTCCTGGAGTTTCAGACAGTTGGTTATCACCATGTATGCTGGGAATTAAAACTGGGTCCTCTGCAAGTATTCTTAACCAGTGACTCATCTCTCCAGTCTCATGGCAAACATAAATTCTGTGTTCATTAAGGATATCAATATGTAATCTTCTTTTTTCCTTTCTTGTGTTCTTGCATTTTAGTTTCAGAATGATGTTGACCTTATTGAATGAACTTGGATGATGATAGGCAAGCAGTTTCTAATTGAACTAACTCGGTTTGGTGTTTTATTTATTGTAATTCAGTCTTGGTAAGGTTTCTGAGTCAGGGAATTTGCCATGTATTTCTAGGTTTTTCAGCCTCTTGATAGGTACTTGCACATAATAATTTGTTGTGGATTGAGAATTGTGTCCCACATCTGCTTGGGTCTTGGCTGCTGGGCAAGGAAAGATACAGAAAGTTTGACTGTACACACCCATATGTTGCTGCAGGGCAGGCATCAGGCTGTGAGAAGCCTCAGGACCCAGCTCCGAGGGTGGGGAGCTGCAGTCTGAGGTCCCAGTGGAACTGCTAGAATTGGCTCAGGGTCCCTGGCCTGCACAGAGGCCAGGGACAGTAGATTCTAACTCTTGGGCACCTCAGACACCACTGAATGCCCTGGAAGAGCCGAGAACAGAGTAGCGGGGCACACAGGGCTAGTTCTGGCCTGGGGCTGAAGGGAAAAAGGAAGGAAGAGAGAGCTCCAGCTGGTTACCCTGGGGAGGAGAGTCATTGGTTTGGTCAGTGGCTTGCTTGGGGGAGACCATGGCTGAGAATGCATAGAGGCCTGCAGCATAAGGTTAGAAGTGTGGATCTTTAGAGGGAGACCTGTTCCATTGCTCCAGCATGGTGGATCCCAATGAGAAGAGGTACTCAGTGGTTTTAAGGCATTTATTGTAGAAAGGCAGAGAGAGGAAAAAGAGTAGAGAAGTAGAAGCTGGCCATGGCCACATGGAGAGAGGGGAGAAGGAAATAGGGAGAGAGGGGGACAAGAGGGCAACAGTAAGAAAAGCAGGAGCAAGAGAGGAAGAGAGCAAGAGAGGAAGAGAGGAAGGAGCAAGCAGCTCCTTTTATTCTGGACTGGGCCTACATGGCTGTTGCCAGGTAACTGTGAGGAGGAGCATACCTGGCTGTTGCCAGGTAACTGTGGAGTTGGAGTCCAGACAGCCTATGTGACTGAAGGCCACAGACTTATGGAGCTGGGGCCTTGTGTCAGGAGCCTCGTGTCTAGGAGCATGTGGCAAACTTCTTTTTGTCCCTTGCAGATTAATCTGATGAGTTTCTGGGGTTTAAACCTATCTCAACTAGAAAACAGGCTGCCTTTCACGATCCCACGATCCTATTTGTGATAGTCTTTAGTTTTTTCCATGGTAGCAGCTGCAATACTGCATTTCTTTTTACCTGATGTTATTAGAGATGTCTTAGCCTAAGATTTTGTCTACAATTCTTAATATTTTTTAAACAACAACTTGTTTTGGGATATTTTAGTCTTTTATTTATGCTCTAATCTTAATTACACTCTACTAATTTTTATAACTAGTACAATGTTCGTTTTCCAATTGTTTGATAAACAGTAATAATTCATGTGTTTGAACTATCCCTACTCTGTGAAATGTAAGCAGTGATTGCACCAAACTTTCTTTTCAATCCCCCTTTTCCTGTATCTCCTAATTGATTTTTCAATTTTCACTTTATTATAGTTTTTTTTAATTTCCTCATTATTATTTTCTCAGTATTAGTTTTCAACACATTCTACAATCCACTGGTTGTCCAAAAGAAGATTGTTTGATTTACACACATTTTTTTGTCTCCAAACTATCCAAGCAAATGGTTTCTGGCTTTAGTTTTATTACACAGAAGTCAGAAAAAGTATTTATAGAGGTTTTAAAAAAGTGTGTTGTCACTTAGTTTGTGGCCTGTGACACTGTCTTAGAAAATATTCTGCTCGAGGAAAAAATGTGTATTTGGCAGTGCTCATTAGGATGTGCAGTATATGTATATGTTAGGGATTTTGAGTATAGTTTAATTTCAATTTGCTAGGGTAGTGTCTGAATGATCTTTCCATTAATAAAAGGAGAATTTTAAAGTCATCAGTTATTATTATATTGCAATATATATTTTCTTTAACATTGATATTTGCTTTATATATTCATGTGCTGTGATATTGAGTTCAACACATTATTATTTATTCTTGCTGGCTTGCCTCAGTTACTGTTACTTTTCATCTTTTTCTTATTTTTACTGCTTTTCATTTAAATCTGTTTTATGTGCTACTTCTGTGACCATTCTTGCTTTGTTTTTAGATTTTAGTCCACGTATGTTCTTAGAGATGAGGTATACAATACATAGACCTTGGTGGAGTCACTCTGTGTTTGTTAGAGAGTCAAATCATGCGCTTTGGTATGAGACTTGATAGAGAAGTTATTGCTGAATCTATAATTCTAGTTTTGCTTTTGTTTATTTTGCTTATAATCTTCCTTTATAATTAATTGATTGACTCAATTGTCATGTTTGTTTCTTTCTTATCACTTTGGTTTGTTTCTTACTAATTTTTGCTTTAAAGTTACCATGTAGCTTACAAACATTCTTTTATTATAAGAAGCTACTTTATAAAGAACAAACAAAAATCTGCTAGTAATAAAACTCTAACATTCTTCCACATATTTTGAATTGTACATTTTGTCTATATGTGCTAACTCTTAATGTAGTATCACATTAATGTAGCTTTTATTTTATTTTATTTTATTTTATTTTATTTTATTTTATTTTATTGTTTTGTTTACTTTGAAAGATAAAGGGGGCTTATATACCATATCTATAACATTAGAGCATTCTGAATGTGAATTTGATACCTTCAGATGTCTTCATCTTACTAATGAACATTTTTTTTTTTTCAGTTTACAAAACCTCTTTTTGCAGGGCAGAGACAAGAAGTTAGGGCATGAACTTCATGGTGTGGCTAACTGCCTTTTCCCAGCCTCTGTGTTAAAGTTCATAAAAGATTCTCAGAACTTGAGAGTGCCCTGTCCTAGTCTACTCATTTTCACAACCATAAGAGGACCTTGGAAATAGTCTGTATCCAGCTTCTGAAATTGTGTCCTCATCCATAACTCTAGCGTGTAGATTCTTTCTCTCTCTATTTTAAGAGATCACAGTTAAAGGATGCAATAGTTTCCTGTGAATTTGAAAAAAAAATTGCCACAAATAGCAAACATTGCTTTCAGAGCTCTGAAGGCCAGAAGTTTAAAAGTACTGTGCCCCACCAAGGTCACAGGAAAAGGAGATTCTTCACATGCTTTCAGCTTCTGTTGGTATAGCAGTCAGTTCAGTCTGCCTCTTTGATCCTTCTCTTTTTCTCTCTGTTTTGTCTTCTGCTTTGTGCTTATAAAGATACTTGGAAATTAATGTTAGGATTCACTTGGTTCATTACATTATCTTAAATATCAAAATCCTAATTTACATTTGCAAAAACCCTTTATTCAAATAAAGCAACTTCCTAAATCTCAGAAATTATGGGAAGTGTGTGTGTGTGTGTGTGGTGTGTGTGCGCACACACACAGGCATGTATATACACATATATGAGGGGGGTGTCACCTTTAGATTTCTTCCTGGAGAGTCTCTTCTCAGTGGATCTCTGTTAGGTTGTAACATCTGCAAAACTAGTAGAATGTTTATGCTACCCAGATTATTTTGTGGGTAACTCCACTGCGTAAGCAAAATGCGAATCCTCAGTTTTCTTGGTTTGTGTATGAAACCTGTGAGAATAGATCTTAAAGAGAAAGGACTTATTTGTATATGGTATCCACTTTTTTTCTAAGGGAGAAACTGATTTTTTTTTCTAATATATGGCTGCAATACCTCTCTACTTACTGGTTGCTAGGATCACAATTATTTCCCATCATTCATTTCTTGAACTTCAAGACGGTTTTTATACCTTCCTGTTCACAGACAGCAGTTTAGAGCCTTGTTGGGAGTAGCCAGATCTTAGATTAAAAAAAGGAAATAGAACACTGGCCCATAGCTTGTAATGATCAGCACAAACATAAACCATAGCCTTTGTGACAAACCATTCATGGGTCTGAACCACAGTCTCGGTAGCAATCAGTCTCAGACCTTCTACACTGCTTCATCACTATTAGCCTCCCTAATTGATGACCTCAAGTAGAGAAAATCAGTTATCACATAGAATTGCCTATTTCTAGTTATCCTTCCTCCAGAATCTTACAGCTGTCAATTGGCACATCCCTGATGTCTTTAGTTTACAAAACTTCCCATTCTTTTGCCTGCCTTTGAAAGTCTCTGCAAAATACCAAAATACCAGATGCCTAACTTCTAACCAGTCCTGAATAATCAGGCTTTCATTGTTCACATTGGGTGGTCATCATTTAGTTTCTCTGGAGGCATGGGAAAATTTGAAATGTTGCCTCACTGTAAAGGAGGAATGGGGATCTGTGTGACTAACATCAGTTTCATCACCCTAGACACACTTAGACACTATGGCTATGTAGCAATATTTCAATGAAAGGTTGCTAGGCATCTCTCAAAAGACTTTTGAAATAATATGCAGACCTCCTTTCTGTCCTTATTACCTCTAAAAGCAGCTATCTTTCAAGATTGCCAATCTTCTAACTTCCTGGAATTTTTGCCTAAAAGAATGCTCAAGTTAGAATGGAGAGATGGCTTAGCAGTTACAAGCACTTGCTACTTTTTTGGACGACTGGGATTCAGGTCTTATCATCTACATGGCAGCTCACTACCATCTTTAGCTTCAGTTCCAGGGGATTGAATGATATCTTCTGGCTTCTGGGGGCAATGCCCATGCATGGTACACAGGTGCATATGCAGGCAAAATGCTTGTATACATAAAATAAAGATGAATCTTTTTAAAGTTCTTTTGAACTGTAGAACATTTTATGGTTGCAGACTTCTGACTCACTGCTGCTTTCTCATCTTACTGGTTGCAGTTTTTTGTAACTTTCTATTTTGTAGCTTATTTTCCTCATGCATAGATCATGAAATTGTGATGGTTAAATGAAGTTGCCATGCCTAGCACTTTAGAAGGATGCCCAACACATATATAAAAAATGTTGGTTATTAACTGATGTCATTTTTCAGATCTTTCACAGCAGAAAGTCTGATTCTTTGGTGTTCACAATCTTTCCATTCCTTCTTCCACATTTTTTCCAGAGCCTTGAGCATATGACTTGTATTGGAGGTGTATTACCTTGAGCTGGGCACCCCCATGGTCAGCTGTTTTCTGTACTTTGACTAGTATTTATGGCTTTCTATAATGGTCTCTATCTGATGAAAAAAGAAATGATTTTGATAATTGGTGGGAGCTATACTTATAATCTATGGTTATAAGGGTAATATTTACAAAGCTGTTAAGAATTACTGGTTCTCACAAGCCTCCACCCCTAGATGAAAAACTAAAGGCAATTAATAACTGCTGAGAGAGGAAGAATCAGTCTTTCTCAGAGATGAGTTCCCTAAATAGTTATCCAATAATAAGTAAGCCATTTCTACAAAAACATATGCATACCAGCAACACTAAATGGAGCCAAGCAGTTTGTATTCACATGTATATATATACAGGCAATCATATTAATATTTTGAAAAAGAAATTTCCCAGAGGAAGCTATCAAGGCAAGTAGGACTACTTGGTAATTACTGTCAGTAAAACCATTGTATCTTGTGATTATTCAACAAAATGTCACATTGTAGAAAGACATGAAAAAGTGTTGGCAGATATTATTTTTAAGGGAATCTATAGTTGCAAGCCTGTTATTTGTGTTCTGAGAGAAGTAGACATTAGGTTACACCTGAAACCGAAAGGAAAATGAAGCTACATTCTGGTAGGGAGAAATCACCAAGACTGTCATGAGAACTCACACCTGAAAGATCAATAAATAATTCATTGTCACCAGATGGCAGGAGGATATATGACCTGAAAGTGTGGGAAAATGGCAAGAAAATGCAAAGCTGATGCATTTAGGAAGCTACAAAGAATAGAGTAGAGATCTCAAGGGAAAGGTAATTAAAACGTGGGAGAAAATGATCTATAAGTATTCATTTCCAAAAATGTGAATGGAATTTCTATTTGACCTATATTTCTGAGATATTACTATGCTTTAGAATCACCAGGAGCATCTTCACTAAATTCTTAGATCTTTATTTCAATATTTAAAAATGCAAGAATGGATTTAGCATCTGAATATTCACTAGCACTCTAGATAATTTTAATGAATATGACTTTTCTACATCATATAATCTCAAACTTTCTGTTTCAGATTGTTAAATTTAAATAAACATACCTTTTTAAAAAGTCTACACAGTGATTTCTGTCTTTAATTTTATGAAACATTGCAATCATTAGGTATGTAAACCTATGTTAAATATAGCGACAAACATTAAAACAAAAAGCTAACTGAAAATTGTACTAGAAGTCTATTTATGCCCATAGTTACTTGTGAATTTTTAGAAGTTTCATGTTGGTGGATGCTAGCACATTTTTTTCTTGTTGTAAAGTATTCATGGTTAGAGTTGAAAAGATGACATAGAAGTTAAGGGCGTGTTTTTTTTTTTTTTTTTTTTTTTTTTTTTTTTTTTTTTTTTTTTTTTTTTTTTTTTTTTTTTTTTTTTTTTTTTTTTTTGTCTTTCAGAGGGCACAATTTTCGTTCCCAGAGCCCATGCTGGCCAGCTGTGTGATGTCTGTAACTGTAGGTAACCTGACACCCTCTCCTGGTTTATGTAGGCTCTCACATGTGTGTGTTAGCACAGCCCTCCACCTAATACACACACACACACACACACACACACACACACACACACACACACAGGGACAGACAGAGGCACACATATACACGCAGAGATGATAAAAGCAAATTTTTAGAAAATTTACAGTTTAAGAAATAATTTTAACTAACCATTGATACAGTAGGAGCCCATTAGTTTTGGTAGCTATTTTAATGGAGTGGTTCTTTTATGGTTAAGATCAAATGGTGAATTTATCTTTTATCATAAATGTTCACTTACTCAATCTTCAGGAACTTCAGAATTCCCTTGTTCTCCTGGGCATCATGGAAATATATGAAATTCTAAAACTAAAAGGATAGTTAGCCAATTCTGACCATTCTCAATTACTAAATAAATTTAAGCATGGACTGCTAATTATTTTGCTGAGAAATTTACAAACCTCTGGTAACTAAGATGAATAATTTTTTCAGATTACCTGTTATTTTATATTATAATAAATATACCCAAGTATCCCTCACCAAGAAGTGACAATCTTTTTATGATTAAATGCCCATTTTCTTGTTGTCAGAAACACAATTAAGTTATTCTGTTGATGAGTAAACCTGACTTTAGTACTCCATAGAGGCTGGAGAGATGCCTCAGGGGTTTAGAGTACCAATGATCTTCCAGAGGACATGAGTTAAATTCCCAGCAACCACATGGTGTCTCACAACCAACTGTAATTGGATCTGATGCCCTCTTCTAGTGTGTCAGTGACGGTGTACTCATATACATAAAATGAATAAATAAATAAATACTCCACTCATTGACTTTTTTTTAACCCACATATATGACTTTAAGTTACGAAATACAATTAAGATGAACAGTCATGCTTACACCACAATATTCTTGTTCATTGAATATCTGAGGTGGATTAGCCTTGGGAGAGGCAACCTTAATACACATTTCTTCCAGTACTTTGGCAATGACAGCTATGTTGATGAACTCATACTTAATTTTTGTAAGTGACTAAAGCTCTCATAGCTTCATTTTGTCTTTGTTTTACCTAGATAGAAAAAAAAAGAGATGGCAAGTTATTCAATTTACCCTAATACTTTTATGTATTCTGTTCTTACCTATTCATTAAGTTATGAAAGAGGAACAGCCATTATTGGTGGTAGGAGTGGGTGCAAAACTATGCAATTTTGTTGTTAGATTACACATATGTTTATATTATATGTAGTTTATATGTCATATGTGTTATATATGACACATGCATTTTATATAAATGTATATATTTGAAAATTTTGGAATTGAACAGAACCACAATTTTTTTCAAAAAGTTGTGTGGCAATCTAAGGAATATATATGTTTGTATAATCATGCATAAAAATTAAAAAGATGGCCAAAGTGAACAATTCCAAGGCATTAGACCTTGCTTTGAAAAGCAAACAACACACACACACACACACACACACACACACACACACACATGTGAGGGAAAAACAATAATAAGACATTAAATCAGAAAATAAAATGAAAAGTTAAATGCTTCATGAAAGTAAGATATAAAAAATGAATGGTTAATTTGTGCTGTGCTCTTGAATTGTCAAATTTGTATCTTATATTAACATTCTATATCTAGTGTTTAACTGTCTTTTAAAACACACAATGGTTAAAATACAATTGTAACAGCTTGGTTTTTAAACTTACTTTGTAACTGAAAATTGAATAACTATAGGAAATAATAGTAAAATTGAGGTTTCTTTGTTTTCATGTGATAATCTTGAGTAATTTTGTCAAATAACACTTTTGACACTAGAATGTGATAACAATTTGACAAGCCCCATCCCCAACTTATTGAAGTGGGATTTCTATGAAATGCATGCCAGTACAATTTTTGTTTGATGTTCAAAGATGTAACCCAGTTATACTTCAAAAATGCTTGTCTGCATGCGAAGGACAACAGAGAAATTTCTAAAATTCCAAAATTCAGTGTTTCTACCTTCTCATTAAGTTTTTAAAATTGCAAAATATGTTGCATGAGACTTGAGTCATCTTTGCATAGTATTTTTCTAAAGCTCTCCAGACAAACCCATTAAGAGAACAGTTACATAGAACAGTGATATTCAGTTTGTGATTCACAGACTGGCAGCCTCATCATCACTTCCACCTCAAATCTACAGTAGTAGAAATGCTGAGGGTAGTACCAGGAATAATCTGTTGTAGCATCCCTGCCCAGTGATGGTTATGCAACAGTTTGAGTGTCATAGATCAACAGTCTAGTGTTGCATTCTTTGTGGTTCATAGTTGAAATCATTCCTTGTTGTAGGCTGTTATGCCCAATAGCATATAAGTCACATGTTTGTTTGCTGATATTTTAAAACTAGAGAAATATATTATAATTCACTTTCTTTAAAACCACTTCTTACTTTTATGCAAAATAGTAATCTAATTGACCAGGTTTTATATAAAAGCAATTTCTTTTTCCTAGGCTGAGGTCAAATCTCATTCTTCCCTTCATCTATAGTGTGTGATGTGTAGCAAGGATGTGATGATTGCTTGGCAGCCATTTATTTGTTGTCCTGAAAGCTGAACTCTGAGGTGTAAAAATTCTAGTCCTTCAGTCTTTGTGGGAGTACAGTGCATGATGGATTTTAAAGACAGCATTATAAAAAATATGTAACATACCAACATTTATGATTACATTTTGTAATGACACTTTGAATACTTTATGTTAAATGTATATACTGAAATTAGCCTTACTTTTTTTTCTATTTTAAATGACTAGTAATAAATTTTAAATTACTCAGGTAGCTCTCATTATGCTTCTATTGGGCAGTGCTGTTCTGTAATAGTTCCTAAATATTGATCAAAATAATTAATTATTTCATGTAAGAAATATGTGACCTATGAAAATATAACAACTTATCTGGCATAAACAGTTGGCCCTTTCATGTGTTGTTTGGTCTTCACTGGGGATTTGAGCTATATGCGTACTGTGTTTGTTTGTTTGTTTTCTCTCCCATCCTAAATGGATTTCACTATTTCTTGTACACTTGAAATATGGACAAAACTATTGGATTCCTTAAGGTAGTTGAGTTCAAGATACCAGAAACTTCTACTATCAGTAAATTCTTAGAGCACAACAGGAGTAAGGGAGTTAACAACCATTTTGGTACGTCCTTGCAAGTCCCACTTCCACCCAACATGATAAAGTAAAGTAGAATAAAATAATATTTAGAAAGGCAGAAAAGGCATGATAATCTTAACAAAATCTTGAAGTCCCCAACTATGGTATTTTTACTCTAACCCCCTCCAGTTGCCTCCATCCAACTGAGGCACTTCCTACTCATCTCTCTGGAGACTGCCATGTTGGCAGAGTAAATTATGCTATTATTCATTGTTTTCTGTCTGCAGTTGCTCTTCAAATGTATTGGGTCCAACACTTTACTGCTGTCTTCCGGTCAGCTTTCTTTCTGGTTACCGGCTTCCTGAAGTCTGAACATGGAGCCAGGCTAAACTTTGCTTTCTCTCTGAGGGTTGCTAAGGGCCTGCACTCAGGATTGGCTAAGGAGCAAGTTCCCCTCTGTGATACAGGCTGATGTCCATCCTGAGAAAAACTGGTCCCTAGTGACCATAGGGCAGGAAGCCCCACCCACATGTGCTCCCTCCCTAGAGTCATACCCACTAGCTAACACCTCTGGGTTTTTTTTTTTTCCCCATCTGCAAAGTTCTGGGGTGGAAACAGGAAAAACTAACACACTCTACATTTCTGCTCTTTCCCCTTCTCTGTTTAGAAAAGGAAGACAGCCACATATTTTTCTGGCCACTCCTGCCTCTCCTGGCACAGAGAAGAGGGAGAAAATCCATTAAAAATACTGCGTGGCTTGTGAAGAAAAGAGACAAACCCGAGTTGCCTTAGTTTGTAAGGTCAGTACAAACAGATCCAGGCAGGATATGACCAACATAGCAACATTTCCCCAAGTCTTGACACAGGAAAGTTCTCTTTTCCTCTCTCATACCGGGCTCCCTTGTTGAAATGTGCTTTGCAGTCTGCCCTTTTCTTCTTGAGGTCAACCTTGCAATGTGTGCAACAGCCTCTGCAGATCCTGGTACTTCCTCTTCCCCCTCACTCCACCCTCTACTTGCTGTGTAAAATGTCTGCTTCTTCTTCCTTATATTCTTAGTTCATTTTTAGTGTACATTTTCTAGCCACAACTTTTTAAAGATTAACAAAATATTTTAATTATATATCTGCACCTGCATAAGACCTGCATATGTTATCTGTGCCTGTCTGAAGGTACAGGCCCAAGAGGCCTGGAGTTATAGGCAACCAGTTGGGAGCCACCTGACATTAACTTTGGAATTTGAACTCTGGTCCTCTTGAAGACCAGTACAAGCTGTTAAACAGCGATTTTTCCAGTCACAAGTATAAGTTATTGATATATTTGTACATTGAGGAGGAGTTTGCCTAAAGTGGGTCTATAATGGAAGTTAAGTTCTTCATTATAGTATCCTAATTATTTTCAATAACACAATATTGTATTGCATGGCTCTACCCACTAATAAGAATGGATTTGTGGCTGAAGATGCACCTCCCTTGGTAGAGTGTTCATCTAGTGTTTTGGAGGTCCTGGGTTCATGCCTAGCACCACATATAGTAGGGGTAGTGGTACATAACTGTAATGCCAGCACTCAAAAGAAATTGAATCAGGAAGATCAGAAGTTTTAGGGCATGTTTAGATGCATAGTTATAGCTAGCCTGGGATACATGAGGCATGAGTCTTTAAGGAGAAATAGAGGGGGAAGGAGAAGGAGGAAGGAGAGAGAGAGAGAGAGAGAGAGAGAGAGAGAGAGAGAGAGAGAGAGAGAGAGAGAGAAGGGGAAGACTGGGCAAATGAATTTGGTTAAATTGCAGTCTTGTTAAAGTGAGGATGAAAGTGTGTAGCTTCATTGTAGGCTGCTCAGAAAAAAGTATAATGAGTAATAGCTGTTAGACTCTGCATACTGCTAGAAATCACATCATTGGGCAAGACAGTATTTGTTTTCATGGAGCTGAGAATTCATAAGATAAAATCAAACCAATTATGTACATTCAGGCAGGAATCTTGGAATAACAGAAATTAACAAACTTGAGGCATGTTTATTAATGGAAAAATATGAGCATAAACTATTTTTTTTTATTTCTTGTGGGTTGTTACTGATTATTTTATTTATTTATTTATTTATATTTCAAATTTTGCCCTCCTTCTTGGTCTCCCCTCCATGAACCTCCCTATCCCATCCTCACTCCCTTTGCCTCTGAGAGGGTAGTCCTCTTCCCACCAAGCCACTTGCCCCTCTAGCATCCCTCTTCACCGGGGCAACAAGCCTCCACAGGACCAAGAGCCTTCCCTCCCATTGATGCCAGATAATGCAGTCTTCTGCTACATATGTAACAGGAGCCATGGACCCACACATGTATACTCTTTGGTTGGTGGTTCAGTCCCTGGGAGCTCTGAGTGGTCCAGTTAGTTGATACTGTTGTTCTTTCAATGGGGTTGCAATCCTCTTCAGCTCCTTCAGTCATTCCCCTAACTCTTCCATTGGGGTCCTCTGTCTCAGGCCAATGGTTGTCTGTGAGTATCTGCAACTGTTTTAATCTGTTTCTTTTAATCTGGCAGAGCCTCTCAGAAGAAAGATATATCAGGCTCCTGTTAACAAGTACTTCTTGGTATCAGCAATAGTGTCAGGGTTTGGTGTAGGAAGATGGGTTGGATTCCAAGGTAGTAGAGTCTCTGGATGGCCTTTCCTTCAGTGTCTGGTCCATTTTTTGTCCCTGGGTTTCCTTTTGATAGGAACAGAGAATAAAGCATTTTAAAGAAGAAAAAGTCAAGAATGCCATGTTTGAGATAGCATCAGGAAAAGCCAGTAATGTGTAAGCTGAAAATGTGTTTAACAACGATATTTACCTGAGATGAAAACAGTATAAGTGCATATTTATTGAAATGAGTATCAGGGACATAGATGATGAGTTCACAGGGCATGAGAGTATTTGTGAATCTTATAGCAGCTGAGAGGGAAGTTCTAGGTCTTATCTCAAGGGCTGTTAGTACAAGTGCCCTTATGAGATACAGAGGTGGGTTTCTTACTGTCTCTTTAGTAGTAGATTTTACCAAATAAATTATCATTTTTTGAGACTGGCCATTTTGGTTCAGTTACCACAGGTCAGTAAAAGTTAGGCTCTACATGTTTGCATAAAACATCATGAGTCACTGATATTGAGCTCCAGGTAGATGGAAGAGATATTAAAGCATGGCTGCTGACTTTTTGTCTTTGCTATTAAGTAAGCTGGTTATTGGAGATTTAGGAGCTCATAAAAATTAATAAATGGAAATTGGGGTAAATGCATGAAATCACATCTGGTTTCATATTGGATTTTGATTTTTAATACTTCTGAGGCTTTTTACTATTGTAAAAAAATGCAGGTAATTATAGCTTGACGATTTGCTGTGATGGTTAAATAAAAAAAGCTTGCTTGTGATATTTTATTTTGAGGCACACAATTATATACTGTATATATTCTTATTAATATATGAGTAAGCCAAAGGCTTTGAAGACTTTAGGTTTGTATGACAGGAAGAACAACTAGTATGACAAATGTGTGTAATGGAAGCAAGGTTAGAATCAGCTATTGTAATCCAAATATGGAAAGCGAATGCTAGTTTTGAAAGGCAGATATTTTAAGGACAGGGTGTTGTTGGTACAACTTGGAGCACTGAAATGTAGTGATAAAGGAAAACTACATGGAATATAACCAATGATGAAATCTAAGTTAGGAGGGATTTGAAATTTCTATTTTCTTTTAATACTCTTTTGTGGTAGTATTGATAAAATATATTTTTGTAATTTTTTTGTTACCTTCTAGTGTGAAATGTTGACATATTTCTTCAATTCACTGGATGCTCCTATAATACAGCACTTCTAAGAAGAGAATTATGTTAACAACCTAGAAGGAGTCCTCCATTTTGTCCCGAGCTTGAAGAGCTATCTTACTTAATAGTAGTGTTTTCCAACAACTTCTTAAACTTCTCTGAAATTGAACACTCCTAACTTCTCTCTGTGTCTGGTTTTTCTCATAAGGAAAAACAGTATTTATTTCTTGGAATTTTAGGAAGATCAAATTGCTAGGTGTGAGATATTCTGAATAGTGTTTGACACATAACATACACAATTGATGGTGGGATCAAACTCTGTATATTCTCGTACAGAGTACATACTTTACACATATACATAACATACGCTGCAGTGCCTAAGGACATGGAATCTTATTCCAACTGTCTGCTGAAACATCTACTTCTATTACTTACTAGTATTGTGACTGTCAAAAACATACATTCATTTTCTTTTCATTTGTTTTCTCTGTAAAATGAATAATCATGTGTTTCTTAAGTAATCTACATGACAATTTATAATGCTTGTCATATAGCCAAATGTGTTGACACATGCCTATAATGTCAGCTCTTGGGAGGCAGAGACAGGAAGATTGTTATGAGGTTAAGGCCATTCTAGTCTCCGTAACATATTCTAGGTCAACCAGTGCTACATTATGAGACTGAGCTGTAAACAGAAAATCAAATAAAAGAACAACTAATTCACTATCATAAAATCATTATAAATGCTCCATTTTTCAGAGACCATCGTGGAAGAGGGCATGGGAAGATTATAAAATCTAGAGGTCAGGAAGAAGCAGAGGAAAACAGTGTCTTCTGGACAGGACATGACCACTGCACACATGAACTCACAGCAGCTGTGAGTACCTGTGTAAGACCTGTACATTGTCAAGCTAGTCAACATTTGAACGTGGAGGGCAGAGTGGCTAATGACCTCACACCCCATAACTGAAGATCTATTGGCAGTGGCTTCTGAGGGGAAGGAGAGAAAGGTGTAATCCTTGAAAGAATTAATAAAATATGTTTAAAGAAATGTTTAATTTAGTATTTCATCTCATAAGTGTATGAATTAATAAATATTTTTAAAGGAAGGTTTTTGTATTTCCTAACATGGGTGTATCAAAATATATTCAATCAGTTTCTTTTTGATGCTCATTTAGTTTGTTTCAAATTACTCCTTTTTACAGAAGATGCTGAGGCTGTTCCACCTTTATCCTACTTAAAAGTGAAAATATCCTTGTCTCTGTCTTTATGTATATTAAGAACTCTACTACTGTTAACATTTTCCCACCCATTGTCATTGGGAACTTGAAGAAACACTTTCAAGATCCTCTTTTCGTACATGGTTATTACTGTACCTCACATGTGACCAGCCCACATCATTTTCCTATTAGGTTTGCAGTCCTGGGGTAATAACGGAAAGCAGAACCAATTTACGTGATTAATGCTGTCATCCTTTGTAAGATGTAAGCAGACGCTGAGAAGCAAACCAGACAGAAAGGACTTTTTCTGAGTTTGAACTGTTCGCATCTCAGAGGACCAAATCTTTAGTTATCCTGATATTTGGAAAACGTAAGTCTAAACTCTTTCTTAGTTTTATTTGTGTTTCATTTTCTTCTCAAATTCTTTCAAATAATAACATAGATAGGCTTCATGGAAACATATGTAATATTAGCATAGACTTATGAGACGAAATCTTTATCTTGATTGAAGGCAATTGAACCTTTTTTTTTTTTTTAAATTTTGCTTTGTAAGAGGCAGGTTTTTGCCATTTAGCCCAGGCTGACCTTGTATTTAAGATACTATTGCCGCGGCCTGCTGAGTTCTGGGATTACAGGTGTGAAGCATTATGCCTGACTTTTTACATAGATTTTACAGTGAAATTTGAAACTCTTAGACTTGTATTAAAAATGATGTAAAAGCATGAAATAGCAAATAAGGAAGGGAGCTTTGAGCCCAAAAGAAGAAAAAGAAAAATTTAAAAAGAATGGAGTAAGAAAAAGCAGAGACCTACATTATGGGAAAAATATAGATAGCTATGATTATAGTTTAGTTCAGAAATTTTCCATAGGTATAAGTTTTATTTTAAGTGCTCTTTTAGACAGTAAAAGGCAAGGATTTTTTTTTATTGATTTCTAAATAAATACTAAAAAATCCCCAGCTCAATATGTTAAACATATCTCTGATTTTGCAGTTTTAAACATTTGCATGGATGCTATGTAATATTCTCACAGTATTCCAATGAAAATGGAAGGGGTATTATTATAATTTACCTGTTGAGAAAATTGAGAGCCAGAAATAAATAAATAAGTGAATTCTTAGGGGCTAAACAGTGATAAAAAGGAATCAAAGAATTTCTAACTTTATCTTTTGTTTCTTAAGCAACTGTTCTTCCCTAGAACACGGTTCATGTCAGAGAAAACTTTTTATATTACATTGCTTTAACTAGTTATTTTATATTTTAGGAGTACAGTTCACTCATATTTTATAACTTGTCTAAGAAAATGCTTGGAGAAGCCTTCCTAACTAAATTCCTCTACAAAGAACAGAGACATGCAAAACTTTACAAACCACTAAGATGTAAGAAGGCATCAAATGACAAAAAGGAAAATTGGGAAAATAAACTTTTAGATACACCGGACAATTCAGTTCCCCCTTTACAGACTGGAAGTCAAGAGAAAGTTATAGAAGGAAGTGGAACTGAACAAGACAATGATTCATCTCAAATGAAGTCTATGGATGAGCTACCTGTTGCCAAATGCAAAAGGACACCTCTTCCAGGAAATGTATCTGTTGCATTGCCCATTCCAAAGACCGGACATGATGAAACACAACTAGATTTATATCGCTCCTGGTCATGTACAAGTATATGCCAGAATTATCCTGACCTACAGATAGGAGGTGACCACATTAGAAACATGTATGATTCGGGCTGCTTTGTGGAACACACACATGATGATGTTTGTAATGGTCCTCTTTTACTTTCGGTGGATATACCATTGGGCCACTCTCCCAAAATGGAGCCTCTAGAGAAAACTTCTACCTCAAAATTATTCAATGGTGATGAAATTCGAGAAAAAAGCATGCTATTACATAAGCAACCACTCTCTAATTCTATGCTTAATAATTACATTGAAAGAAAGGTGGATGAACTCTACAAACAGTTTTTGGAAGAAAATCTTACCAGGTGCCTCTCTATAACCAACCTCATGACTTCTAGCATACTGATGAATAATGTCAATCAAATTAGCCTTCAAATCTCTCAAGAGCAGAACATAGAGGCATCCAAAGCCCGAGAAGCCCTCCTCCACTCTTTAGCACTATGTAATCTTTGTAATGTTTCCCACAGAAACAGTACTGAATTAAGCACTCCTAACTTACAAATTTCAAACCAAGCTAGTCGGGAATTTGTATGACATCTATAATGGTAATCACTTAAAGACTGGCTATGTCAAATAAGAAACTACAGTTCTCATGCTTTGTAGGTGTCATAAAGTTTCCTTTGTGGTGGTGTTAATTTTGTGAAATTATTTTGGTTCATCTGAATTCTTGTAGACTGTAAGCACGACAAATACGATTCATGACCATTTATGTTTTCTTTCTGTTTTTGACACCTTTAGTAGTTTTCCCATTTGAGTTCATACGCTCTGTTTGTACATATTGTCACTAAGGTTTGTTAACCACAAAAGCAGTATGAGGAAGGAACTGTATTAAAACAACTTTAGAGGCATATGATCAGTGTTTGAATAACCTTCCTCTTATTTGTGGTAAGAGCACAATAATATTTCAATGCAACTTATCTGGCATAAACAGTTGGCCCTTTCATGGGTTGTTTGGTCTTCACTGGGGATTTGAGCTATATGCGTACTGTGTTTGTTTGTTTGTTTTCTCTCCCATCCTAAATGGAGTTCACTATTTCTTGTACACTTGAAATATGGACAAAACTATTGGATTCCTTAAGGTAGTTGAGTTCAAGATACCAGAAAGAGAATTTGTTTTGCATGTGTATACACACACTATTTTTGTATGTAGATTCAAAGAGCCTATAGGAAAATAATACAATTTATCTGACATTTGTAAGAGACTTTGATGGAAAGATTAAGAAAAATGGAGAATTTAGTTGGTTCCATTTGAATTAAACTTCATTTTATTTTAAACTCTACTGGCACAAGACTTAACTCTTTTATATTACTGTGTTATTCCTCGTTGTTTTTAAATCTGAGAGGAAGGAAGGTGCACAGGTTGAGTAACTGAAGTATATAGCAAACTGTCATCTACCTCTGAGATTCTCTTGGCAATATTTTATACTATTCAGATCCTCTACAATCAAGATCTTGACATAAGATAAAAGAAAATGTGTAAAATTTGAAACTGAAACTAAATTAACTAATTCACCTTTTAAAATGTTATATTCTATTACCCAATTGGAAACAAGATCTCATGGCTAACAGCTCACATTTCTCCTGTGAATAGTGAAATGATAAGTACACATTATTTCTTGTAAATAGAGTGCTGGACATTTTTGTCCAGTCCTGTAGCTTGAACTCCTTAGAATACTTTGCTTTTCTCTCCTTCACTCCTTCTCGTCCTCTGCCATATTTTGCCAATCAATTTTAATCATTCAGATATTTGATTATGAAAAGACAATGGGCAACAATTTTGGAAAACTGATTTACTATCATGTAGAGACTGAAAATATTGTGTATATTGTCTATTGTTTTGTTTGATTTTAATATTTCAATGCAGATTATCCACATGAAATACATTGATTTAAGTTTGTACTTTTAAAAATTGAATGAAATATATTTAGACAGCTTTCTTGTGGGTAATTTTCTTAGAAACAGTAATGTGTATTAATATTTATTTATGTAGCAAATATACCCAAAGTATTGAGATTATATAGTACTATATAAAACAATAATGTTTAGCTAATATCATATTTTTTGCTAATTTCAAATTTAATACTGAATTTATAGCTTCAGATTTAAAAATTCCACTTTCCCATGCTTACTTTCCCATTTAATCAAAATACCTATTATATGCTGATATTCACATGATTAAAATGGCCTAAAATTAATAAATAATTAAATAAAGATGCTATATTTTGTGTGATGCTTTATTGTGACCTCATACAAGCTTACTTCAGTATTTGAATGAAATATTCATATATGGATGTCATTTTGTATAATTTGGACTTAAATAGTCTTCATATTATTTTTCATTAGGGGTATCCCATGTATGACAACACTCTCCATTTAGGATAATTAATTTCTGTCTCACTATTCCAGGTGTCGAAAACATTAGTGTTTTTATAGAAATTGGCAGTATTAGTGACTCAGCACATGGGGATAATCATCATGCTTCTTGACAGGGAATAACTTTATAAAATTACAAAATATTTCTCCTGGACTGCCTGGTTGGGTCTCAGTGGGAGAGGACGCACTTAGTCCTGCTTGGACTGGATGTCCTAGGGTGGGGTGGTACTCATGGGTGTGCTTCCCCTTCTCTGAGGAGAAGGGGAGGAGGTAATGGGAGGAGAGATTTATAAGAATGAAACTGAGAGAAGAGGGGGGAATGGGTGCTGAAATCGAGATGTAAAATGAATAAATTATTAATGAAAAAATATTCCTAGTGCATTGTTATGTGCTTGTATAGGTCAGTATAATTTATACTCATCTTTGGATTTCAGCTACCAATTGTAGGGCCCAGAAAAGACTTTACCCAAACTTGGGTAACATTTTCCCCCCCAGGAAACTCTGGAACAGTGACTATGAAGGACAGAATATACCCCAGATTCTTGATACTTTCAGACTTGATCCTTTTCATGGGTTAGTTTTCCAAAGAAGCCAATCTCCCTGAGGTGTTTGAGTCTAAAGCTAACATTTAAACAGTGGATTCAGTTAATGCGGGATTACTTCATAATGTGTGCTTGGATGACGAATGAAAGGCTAGTTTGATAAGATTTATTATGGTAGAATAAACTGGAGTAATTTTTCAGATAGGTCCACAATTGTTTTTAGTTAACACGAGATGGAAAGAAATCAGCTAGCTAAAAAGTATTTAACAGCTAGTGTGAAAACTATGAAAATAGAAACATTATTTGTAAGTAAAATGACTGAGGGGTATGGGCTCTAAACTTATCAAAATGTTAAAACTGATATAATAATCATCTTAAAAGCGCCCACAGATAGTTTTGAACTTTAGATCCCCAATCACACATTGTGTGTTTTTCATCAAGGGCTTGTAGAGACTGTCTATTTGCTTTTGTATATGTAGTATAGGGGTCATCATACTAGGCAAGATCTTTTTCACAGAGTGACATCTCTAGCTCCAAAATGGTCTTATTATGTCTTGGTTTGGTGATTGTAAATGTTCACGATCACCTGACAACTTTAAAAAACAACCTTTAAATAAGTATTCACAATAACTTATCTAAATAAGTATCTAAAATGATATCCAAATCAAGATATACTGATTTCATCTTCAAAACTATTGAATCATTGTTATGAACATCTAGGTTCTTTAGTCATTCTGTAATTTCATTTCTCCTTAAAGCTGAGAAATTGGTAGCTTATAATCTTGTGATATAGTTCTTGCTTTCACTTCCTGAAATGAACTTAAGGTAGATTATAATGTGAAGCATCAATTGTCAGTTACCTTGGATTTTACTTGCGACTTCCTGAGATTCATAGATAGGCTATTTGCTGAACTTCAACTCTCCCGTATAATTGAAAGTAGGGAATTTTTCTAATAAACAAACTTTGAGTAGATTTGAAAAAGTTAAAGGAAAAGGTCAAGCTCCTAGGGACTTTTGTGGTTCTATTCCTTTCCTTTAAGAATTCAATTCTGCTTTAGTAAACCTATTGAATGTACTTGTAGCATTGTCATTAGGACATAAACAACAGCAGGGCATTTCCCCAAGTAGTGGCTAGTATTCTTCCTTTAGGCCAGCACTGTGTCTTAAGACTCAGGAGGATGGAGTTAGATATCTTTCATGACTACATGACAATAATATCAAACAACATTTTTCATCTAGAGGACAAATAAACCAGATATTACATGCTTTTGGAAGATCTTTTTTTAAAATTTTCTATATTAGATATTGAGTTCTGAACAACATAGACATAAAGCCCTATGTGGAGAGTCTAGTTGGATATTTCACTTTGGAAAATGTAGAAAACTAAACACTCACCTCTTATCTCACTCTTTTTTTTTTTAATATGCATGCACATGAGCTCATGTGTTAGTGAACTGACACTCTTTACAAAAGAGTAAGAGTCGCTTTGATATAACTGACAGAATAAAGATTCCCTTTTTCCCCTTTACCACATTTAGCAAATGTAGTCTTATTTTCAAAATCAAAGCTTTAATCCAATACATGGAAAGTAGATTCCCAAAGAGAAGGAAAGAAATTTCCTATGAATTTAGTTACTGATCAGACTGGCATTAGTACTCAAGGCTTCTGAGGTCTACTCCAGTTGTTTCTTCTCAAAGCAATCAAATTATCAGCTTTCCATCTACTATTTGGTGAGTTGATAGACTCATGATGCATATCATTCTAGAAGCATAATATCACCCCCACCATCATCATCATCATCATCACCACCACCTTCATCACCACCTACTGTCATAGACAGAGTATTATGTAGCATCATGCAAGTTAGACTTAGTATGTGGCCTGCAGTGTATACACAAATCCTGTTTTCAAGTCTTCCAGAATTTAACTAAATTTAAATTTAACTAAAGTGCTGCTTCTAGCCATCAATCATCATAGGCCCAGCTATTATACTGTACCCCTGGCAGTTATTACCCTGATATTAAGAACAAAGGTTGACATATTTATTCAGCTTGGGGGGAGGGTTCTTCTAATAGAAATACCAATGGGGAATGTTTTAAATGTCTCGCGAGGAAATAATTGAAAGGAGAAATACAAAAATGCATAAAATGGAAATAATCTTATATGCAACAAATACAGAATCTACATACGGAAAAAGAAAATCTACTTTATAAATCAATATAAGCACCATTGTTTGAGTAAATAGATTTATTTGTGATTTTCTTTCTAGCCACTTTTGACATTAACCTTTTTTTTTTATTATATATATACAAAGGAAGAAACTCTTTAAGGAAATTGTATCTATGTTGTTGGCTACATATTTCTTTCTGAGTACCCCTTTCTACTAAACCTTATTTTAAGCCTACGTTAAACATACTTTTAATAAAATCCCAACTTTGTTTCAAAACAAAATCCATAAAAATTCACTTTCAAATTGCTAATTAGACAAAGTAGGGACAAAATAAATCTCATTACTCATCACAGTTAGCAATCTAAATATTCTTACTATGACAAATGATGTCTGCTGAAATAGCTAGTATGAAGAATCCACAAATTTTCAAAGATCTGATAAAGACTTAGAAGGTTTTGAATGGTCTATGGAGAAATTACATGTATGTAGATTGGTATATTTCCTAAAACCTATGTCCCAAGATGGTGCCTGCCTCAAAACAACGAGAGGAACTTTTCTGAAATAAACTTTCTTGAGGTTCACTTCTGTCTTAATCAATGATTTGTTGCTTTGAAGATACACCATGACAATGGCAACTCTTATAAGGGAAAGCATTTATTCGAGGCTTTCTTGCAGTTTCAGAGATTTGGTTCATGGTCATCATGGAAGCATGATGGCATGCCTGCAGACATGGTGCTGGAGAGGTGGCTGAGAGATCTTACTGTGGAGCTGTTTTTTTTTAGATTAGGAAAGCAGTTGAACTCTTTAAGTGGGGTTTAATTGGCCATATTCATAGGACCAGGGAACGCACTGCTGCTCAGAGCAATGCAGATTATTATGACAGTGGTCTGGCTCATGAAATTTCAGAGGAAAAGTATAGGAATAAGTGGCATATACAGAGATTTTTTTTTTTGTGACAACTTGGCAAAGAATGTTCCTGTTTTATGCCCTTGCCCAAAATATCTGCCTGAAGATAAATTGAAGAGTTTTAGAATAATTGTGTTGGCAGAAAAGCTAAAAAACAAACAAACAGCCTAGCATTTACTCTGTTCCTTGCTTTATTGGTGGCAAATAATATGCAGATTTATAATGAAAGGGAGTCAGCAAGCTAAGCAAGGAAAATACAAAATGTGTCCTATGAGGCGAAAAAGAGCACCAGGAAGTGCAATGGAGCTAAATCCAATGATCAAGGAGATAAGATGTTTAAGGAAAAGCTTGAGGCTAAGTGCAGTAAAGTGACCTCAGGGCAAGACCCCAAACAAAATAAGAACTATTGAATGCTTATCATGTTTCAGAGAAATAGTCTAAATAACTCATTAACAGTGAGAAGATTTGGCATCCACAATAGTGCCTGGGTTTGGTGACTGTATATGGGATGGATTCCCAGGTGTGGCAGTCTCTGGTTGGTCTTTCCTTCAGTCTCTGCTCCACATAGGAGCCTGATATAGCTGTCTCCTGAGTGGCTCTGCCAGTGCCTGAAAAATACAGAGGTGGATGCTCTCAGCCAACTATTGGACTGAGCACAAAGTCTCCAATAGAGCTGCTAGAGAAAGGACCAAGGGAGCTGAAGGAGCTTGCAGCTCCATAGGAGGAACAACCATATGAACCAACCAGTATCCCCAGAGCTCCCAGGGACTAAACTACCAACCAAAGAGTACACATGGATGGACCAATGGCCCCAGCTGCATATGTAGCAGAGGATGGCCTTGTTGGACAACAGTGGGAGGAGAGGCCCTTTCTCCTGAGAAGGATGGATGACCCAGTGTAGGGGAATGCCAGGACAGGGAAGTGGGAATGGGTGCGTTGGTGAGCAGGGGGAGGGGGAAAGGGATGGGGGTTTTCGGAGGGGAAACCAGGAAAGAAGATAACATTTGAAATATATATAAAGAAAATATCTAATAAAAATGGTATCTATGCTATAAACAATGAAAAAAACAAACAAACAGTGAGAAGATTTAACCTGAAGGTATGGTATTCATTTACATTCTAGGTTGATATCTTTGCCTGTGGGATCTGCTGTAATTAATTACCACAGACTGGTGGAATAAACAGTAGGCACTTATTTTCACACCTTCTTAGAGGCTAGAATCTTATGAACAAGGTACCAGCTGATTCACCTCTTAGTTACAGCTCTCTTTCTGCTTTGCAAGAATCTGTCTCCCCTTACATGACAGAGGAACTACTGTGTATTCTTATTCTTAAGAGGATCCCTTCATGACATTGTTATCCACAGGACCACATGTAAACAAAATTACTTCCCAGTACTTCTACTTCCAAATACTACCACAGTGAGATTATAGATTTAAGAATCAATTGTAGGGGGTAGTAAAAATTTAGTCATGGCACCTGGAATCAGAGAGACCAGATCAGCTACATTTTTAACGACAGAGATGGCATCACTGAAGTGTCCCACAAAATGTTCCACCTGTAAGAAGTATCTTGTTCCTCATAATGTTCTAACTTCCTAGAGTCTTTATACAAACATAGACACCATAATTATTCTTTTACAATTTCTAATCAGTGTCCTTTATGGATTTTCACTTTTCATTTACCTTAAATTGGATGAACAATATTTCAGTGATCATTACTTGTAAGAAATGTTGAATTATTGGAAAAAGGAGGCCATGAGTTTAAGAGAGAACAGGAGGAGATATATGGGGGTAGGGGTTGGAGGGAGGAAAGAAAAGGGAAATTTTTGTAATTATAATTTCAAAAATAAACAAATAAAATTAATTTCATTTATAAACCAGGACTATAGAAAACCAAGAAAAAAATCAAGTTGCTCACTGTAGTCTATAGACTGACCTTTTCACTTTACTTGCTTATTTTATTTCCTGCTGCTATTTCTGTGGCCACAATGACAGTGTTTGCATATTTACTAAATAACTAAAAGATCTGTATATAAACTAGACTAGTTGGCACAGGTTTGAGATTGATTTTGTAACATGAAAAACAGACGCTGGAGAAATGGTTCAGTAGTGGTTCAAAGGGCATACTGCTATCCCCAAACATCAGAGTTCAGTTCCCAACACTAACAATTAAGCAGCTCACATTGCACTTATGTACACATATCCACACTCATACACAGATAAGTGCATAATTAAAAAATAATTCAGGACATAAACAAGATGATGGCTTAGTAAGATCTTTTAAGGAATATCTCTTTATAGACACAAACTTTATATATGATATGTATACTTTGATACAAGATGAAAAAAATCATTGGAGAGATCATGGTGACTGCTCTCAGTATGGCAGAATGAAGACATTAAAGAAAGGAAAAGGAAAGAACCACATCCTTTCTCCCTCAACTACAAACAGCTTGGCTTTTATGGGAGGAGATGTATGCCTAAGACAAGAATTGAGAAGTAACTCTAAATCTTAGACTTAATATTATGTACTAGGCTGTATATGGTAAGATGTGGTTTTTAGCAAAGCAGCAGAATTCAGGCAATCAGGCCTATGGCCACATGTTGGAACACTGGTGCTAACTATGTACCTCTCATCTTTGATATCTAGTAGCTGTAAATGAATTATTCTTCATGTAAATAGCTGTATTTCTTTACCAGATGCTATTCTCCAATAATCACACAGAATAAATAAGATTTAGTCAAAGCTGCACCTCAATAGCTGAGCAGTTAAATGATCTATCTTTACCTTGTATGCTAATCTGGCTACCTCTCAGCCCCATCCCATGATAGTTGCATATTATTTTTGATCTGTGTCTTCAGACCCCTTTCTCCATGGGTCCAATTCCTCCATTCTGTTGCTTATCTAATTTTCCTCCTCTTCCTCTCTCTCTTTTCTGCTGGCAGGTGTCCCACCCTATTGCCTATTCTGCCTAGCCATTGGATGATCAGCATTTATTGACAAGGCAGAGAATAAATGGAGAGAACTATTTACACAAACTTGAGACAGGAGATTTTTGGTGTAAGCTTTACAATGCTATGTCCAGATTGAAACAAGATATGAGGGCAGAGAAACAAGCATTTGAATTATACAAGGATAAACTTTACATAGCATACAAAACATTATGCCCACAAATAGCAGATAAGGAAACATGATTCCCTTCACTGGGGAGCAGGATACAATATTTTGCACATGTGTTTGTCTTCAGGCTCTCTCTCTAGACAGTGATGTCTAGCACTGAGTAGAAGGCAAGATCCATCGGCAAGGGCTCACAAATCAAGCCTTTAACCCAGCAACAGTATCAGACAAAGGTCTTCATGTCAGTAAGACACATAAGTTTTGAGTTATGCCATGTGGACCTGTGGAATGGTCCTAGATAGAAAACACCTGTCATTGTACTAAAAATTTGCCATGTGCCTATGACTGAGAAACATTCAAGATCAGTAATATTAGTCTTGGTAGCCAAGGGATTATTCTTACCACCCATCTTGACGAAGTGCATGTATTACCAGGAGACTGTCTTCTAATAGCGCTAAAACTACTGTTATCAGACAGTGTCTAGCTCCCTGATGGAATATATTCATATTTTTGATTGATGGGACTTGGTGTACTCCCCATACTCTGTGGATTCATGAATCTATGAAATTTAACATTAATTTACCTTAGCATAAATCTGTATCTGTGAAATTTAAGATCAGTTGAGTTTAGCATCAGCCTAGGTGTCCAAATGATTGCCTGCACCAACACTACCCTAATCTTAGATAGTAGGTTTACAGGACAAGGCTTTGCTGTATAATTGTGCTTGGTTGATGAAACTCAAGACAAAGGATATCCAAATGTGATGTGGAAACTTCTAGTTTCTTTGGAAAGTTAGTTATGTCAAATGTTGTTTTGCTGGGGCACACAGATGAAAGGTTGTCTTGCTAAAGTAAACACATAAAACACAGTTTTCCTGAAGCAGACACAGGTGAAAGGATGTTTGGATATAGCAAACTCATGAAAGGATGCTTGATGAAGTATAAATATGATCCCACAGGCAGTGGGAGACAAGCACTGAGCATTGCTTTAATTTCCTCTATCTCACTCTACTTTGCTAAAAATGAAGCTATTGGTTCACTTTACATAGTATTGTTGAGCTCAATATGTGATCATGCCACCATTGAGAGAAACTTGCCCAAGAATTGCTTCAGTGGCCTCATCTTAGGTAGATTGGTGAGACTGGCAGCTTTTTCAAAATTGAACTACAGATGCTGGTTCATGCCTGGTGTCTGCCTGCCGAAATGATTGAAATATAGCTGTCAGTTCATCTGTGGTATCTGCCAGCCTAAAGGACGGGTTTGTAGCTGCTGAGTCATATTTGGTGTGTGCTACAGGACTGAACTTCTGGCAAAGAAAATAAATTTCCTTCTCAAAGAACTACTGCTGAACAGGTCCACTTCACCCATGTCCTAAATACTTTTCTCTTCCACAACTTCTGCTGGGTGGTGGGTTAAAGGTGAGGTTGAAGGTTTATTAATAGTAGGTTTTGAAAACATCATAGGTTTTGCAGGTAAAAGGGAGGAATTAGAAAATATCATCCTGAATGAGGTAACTCAGACCCAAAAGGACATACATGGTATGTACTCACTAATAAGTGGATATTAGCCAAAAATGTACAGAATGCCTAGGATAAAATCCACAGAACTCAAGAAAGTTAACAAGCATAAGGGCCCAAGTGAGGATGCTTCAATCCCAATTGAGAGGGAGAAGAAAATAATCCTGGGAGGCAGAGGGAGGGAGGGACATGCATTGGAGTGGAGATGGGAAAGGAAAAAGGGGAGCATGATAAAGTATGGGGTGGGGAGGGGAGAAAGGAGAGAAGCCCAGAGGTCCAGCAGAATGAATGGAAATATGCAACCTCAGAGGGTGGGAAGTGGGGGGAACTTCTAGAATGTACAATAGACATTGAAGGTGAGAGACTCTCAAGACTCAAAGGGAGGGACTTTAGCTCAAATGTCCTATTGTGGGGAGAGTCCACCTTCAGTAGAAAGATATATATATATATATATATATATATATATATATATATATATATATATATATATAGCAAGTGGAGGGATGGGGTTGCCATCCTCCAGTCAAAAATTCGGACTCAGAATTGTTCTTGTCGAGAAGAACTGCAGGGACAAAAATGGAGAAGAGACTTAAGGAAAGGCAGTGCAGTGACCAGCCCAACTTGGGATCCAGCTCAAGGAGGCTCCAAGGCCTGCCACTATTACTGATGCTGTGGTGTGTTAACAGACAGGATCTTAGAATGGTTATTCCCAACAAGCAACTGACTGGGATAGAAACAGATACTTATACCCAATCATTGGACTGAAGTCTGGGACCTCTGAGGAACTGGGGGAAAGATTGAAGAAGCTGAAGGGGAGGGCAACCCCATAGGAAGACCAGGAGTCTCAACTAACCCAGATTTCTGAGATCTCTCAGACACTGAGCCAGGCAGCATACATGAACTGTTCCGAAATCCCCTACATATATATAGCAAAGGACTGCTTGGTCTGATCTCAGTGGGAGAAGAAGCACCTAAGCCTTGAGAGACTTGAGGCCCCAGAGAGTTGGGAGGCCTTGGGGGGCATCCTCTTGGAGACAGGGGGTAAGAGAAATGGGATGAGGAACTGTGGGAGGGGATGCCAGGAAGGCTGCAATGGCTTGACTGAAGAATAAAAGTTATTAAAAAAAAAGTAGGTTGCAAAAAATTTCTATCTACACTAAGAAACTTTATCTTTAGGGTGGGGTCTGTATAAACATGCAGCATCTTGGAATGTATAAAACACAAGTTAAGCTATTAGACTAGTTAGCCTTACCTGTGGCTGATGTGGCCTTGGTGAGTTCTGTAAGGACATCAGTCTATAGTAATGTGAACCTTGGCCCTCCCACAGTGCTGCTTTTGCTAGGCTTTGGGCATTATGGATGACACAGTTTGATGAATTTGAAGGCTACAGGAATGTCATTAGATTTTGGAGATAAAGTATTTGGCCAGTAGAGATGAGATATGTGGGAGAACCCCCTCCCTAAGGAGATTTGTGTGGATAGACTATAATTTTTATCTATTCTCCTAGTTCATTGTAAACAACAGGATATTTAGAAAGACTTGAGCTTGAAGTGTGTTTGTGATGATTAATATGATTGACAACTTGACAGGCTCTAGAATTACTTGGAAATAAGCCTCTGAGAATGTCTGTGAAGGATGTTCTACATTTGGTATATGTGAATAGGAAGATACTTCCAAACTGTGGGATGCAACATTCCATGAGAAAGAGTAAAAACAGAAAGTGAGCTGAAGAGCAGTATTCATTTCTCTGCTTTCTTGTGATAGACACAATGTGGCTAGCTGTTTCGGACCCATGCTATTATATTGTACTTGCAATGATGTTTTACATCCTTGACCTGGGAGCCACCATAAATCTTCTTTACCTGCAATATGCTTTCATCACATATTTTTCTGGGCAGGAGAAGAAACTACCATTGCTTTCTAGTACAGAAAAAACAACAAAAGAGATGGAAGTGACTTAGCTTAATGAAATGGTAGATACCCGTTATTCTAGCACATGGAATGCTAAGTCAGGGTAATCTTGAATGTTATGTCTTCTTGTGTTAAATAGTTCTAATCCAGTCTGTACTGCATACTGAGACTCAAAATAAGATAATAAAACATAATAAAACATTTAAAACAAGCAAACAGAAATAATGCTTAGGTCATCATGTTTAGTTTTTTATTTAAAATTGCATATTATAGTCAAAGGATGATTTTTATAAGTGCAATGAAAAAGTTACACTAGACAAAACAAAAAAGAGTAAGGAAGAATAAATCATATGGTAATTAAGTAAGTTACTTAAAAAAGAAAAGTCCATAAAAGAAGGATAGAAAGGATTGTAGTAAAACTAGAAAACAAGTAACAAAATGAAAGTTGTAGCCTTGCATACCGATGAATGTAGGCAACTGTCATGGACAGTTGGAGAGTTGTCCAATACTGAAACAACATATGCACAAATCATGGTTCAAAATAGTAAGTTCAACTAACTCTCCTCTCCAAGTTTCAAAGACCCAGAACAACACTGCTGTAGCATTTTACCATTTTCATCCTTTTAGGGGTTGGCATTGCTTCCTGTACATCATGTTTTCTTCCATACCTTAGCGTCCTTTTACTTTATTATATCTTAAAATATTTTCATTTCCATATATATATATATATATATGTATATATATATATATATATATATATATATATATATAAATTTGTTTATGCATTTAAATACATATTTTGCACTACAAGCTCATTTTATAAATCTAATAGATGCTTGATAATAATGCTAGATAATAGCATATCAGCAAAAAATACCAAAAAACAAAAAAAAACAAACTGTAGACCAGAATCTCTTATGAATACAGGCACAAAACTTCTCAACAAAATACTCGCAGACTGAATTCAAAAACTAATCATAAATATATTAATTACACTATGAACAAGTTGCCTTCATACAAATAATGTGAAGTTGTGTCATAATATACAAATCAGTAAAATACAACACATAACTGGATTTAATGACAGAAATCATATGGTCACCTTATTACAGACAGTAAAGTCATTTTAAACTGTTTAATATCATTCCACGGCATTAAGCTCTGGAGAAAATGAGGGAAAAAGTAACATAATAAGGCTAAGCTATGATAAACCTTTAGCTAACATTATACTGAGTGGTGGAAAAACTTTTTCTCTAAAACCAAGAAGGAGCCAATTATATCTACTCTCAAAACTATAATTCAATAAGAAACAAAATGGTTACAAAATTGAAAGTCAGAAGTAGAAGAATGCTTATTAGCAGGTATCTCATGCTATATTTAAAAGACTCAACCAGAAAATTACTAGAATTTATGCACACTTTTAGCCAAGTTACAAAATTTAAAAATTTCAACATACCAAATGGTACCCTCCCCATATAACTGTAACAAACTTGGCAACAAACTTACCAAGACAGAATTAAAAAAAAAAACATTTCATTTACATTAGCTTCTTAAAAATATCAAGAAAATAACATATCCAAGGAGGTAAAAGATCTAAAACAAAAATTTTAAGATATTGAAGAAAAATTTAAAAGCCACTGGGTGACAGACAAACCTCTTATGTGTATGATTTGGCAGAATTAATACTATAAATATTATTATATTCTCAAAAGTCATTTACATATTCAATAAAATACCATCAAAACTCTAATGATATTCTTCAAGTAACTAGAAAAAACATATCTTATACTTATAAGGAATCACAAAATACCCTGAATAGTCAAAACAGTAAGTAGAAGGAACAATGCTGAAATCATTGTAGTAGGTAAGTTAAAAAAATGTACTATAGGACCATAGTATCAAACTATGGTACTACCACAAAAGCAGATGCATAGATCAATGGACTACAATAGAGACTCCAGAAATATAAACAACAGTAACAATAACAACAACAGCACATGGCCATATCCACCTAATTTTCAATCAGAGTTCCAAAACCTGCATTGTATGAAACAACAATCTTTTTAACAAATGGTGCTGGAAAACCTAGGTATACATGACTAGAAGAATGAAATAAGAAGTAATTTCAAGACATGACAAATAGGATTGTATGAAATGACAATCCTGCACAGCAGAGTAATGGTTACAGAGGGAAGAGGTGGCCTACGGAACAGGAAACACATGGGTGTGTGTGTGTGTGTGTGTGTGTGTGTGTGTGTGTGTTTGTGTGTGTGTGTGTGTTTGTGTGTGTGGGGGGGCTTGAAACTAGAAAGGGGATCATGAGTAGTGAGAAAGTGATTCTAAGAAGTGGGCAAGGAGAAGGTAATGGAATATATGTGACATGAAAGGAGGGCTTATTTGTAGTGAGGATGGAAACTAGACACTTAGGGGCACAAGGAAGGTGCAGTAGACTGAATTAAAAGAAGGCAAATGACACCGCTCTCTCATATATATATATCTTTTTATCTAATAAAAATTAGTTTCAAAAAACAAACAAAACAAAACTACCAAGAGAGCTGGTCTACCAGGAGTGCTGACACACCTGAGAGCACAGATCTCTATACCCAGGTCCCACCTGCGAGAGCTGGCCTCCCAGGAGTGCTGACACACCTGAGAGCACATGTGAGAGACCATCACTTCTGCTCAAATTCCTGGTCCAAGAGAGACTTGCCCAGAGCCATCAGGACATGAGAATCAAGGAACAGTCAGGGACAGGATCTGTCCAGTTTTCATCTGTGCTCTGGAGCTGACCCTGTGCCACAGCTCTCCATATCCAAATTCCTCCTGGAGAGAACTGGTCTCCCAGGAGTGCTGACACACAGGTTTACAGGAGGGACAAGCCACAGTCAGAGACAGCAAGACCAGCTAACACCAGAGATAACCAAATGGTGAGAGGCAAGGGCAAGAACATAAGCAAAAGAAACCAAGGCTACTTGGCATCATCAGAACCAAGTTCTCCCACCACAGTGAGCCCTGAATACTCCAATACACCAGAAAAGCAATACTCTGATTTAAAATCACATGTCATGATGATGATAGAGGATGTTAAGGAGGATATAAATAACTCCCTTAAAGAAACACAGGTAAACAGGTACTGCAATATTTATATGCCCCCAATACAGGGGAACGCCAGGGCCAAGAAGTGGGAATGGGTGGGCAGGGGAGCAGGGAGGGGGAAGGGGGGAGGGGACTTTTGGAATAGCAGTTGAAATGTAAATTAAGAAAATATCTAATAAAAAATTGAAAAAAAAAAAAAAAGAAAAAGAAACTCAGGTAAACAGGTAGAAGCCCTTAAAGAGGAAACACCAAAATCCCTTACAGGAAAGCACAACCAAATAGGTGAAGGAATTGAACAAAACCATCCAGTATCTAAACATGGAAATAGAAACAATAGAGAAATCACAAAGGGAGACAACCCTGGAGACAGAAAACCTAGGAAAGAGATCAGAGTCATAGATACAAGTATCACGAACAGAATATAAGAGATAGAAGAGAGAATCTAAGGTGCAGAGATACCATAGAAAACAATGACACAATAGTCAAAGAAAATGCAAAAATGTAAAAAGCTCCTGACCTAAAACCTAAGGATAATAGGTATAGCTAAGAGTGGAGATTTCCTAGTGAAAGTGCCAGTAAATATCTTCAACAAAATGATAGAACAAAACTTCCAAAACCTAAAGAGAGAGATGCACATAAACATACAAGAAGCCTACAGAACTCCAAATAGATTACGCCATAAAAGAAATTCCTCCCATCACATAATAATCAAAACACCCAATGCACAAAACAAAGAATATTAAAAGCAGCAAGGGAAAAAGGCCAAGTAACATATAAAGGCAGACCGATCAGAATTATACTAGACTTCTCACCAGAGACTATGAAAGCTAGAAGATCCTGGGCAGATGTTATACAGATCCTAAGAGAACACCAATGTCAGCCCAGGCTACTATAACCAGCAAAACTCTCAATTACCATTGATGGAGAAATCAAGATATCCCATGACAAAACCAAATTCAAACAATATCTTTCCATACATCCAGCCTTACAAAGGATAAACAATGGAAAACTCCAACACAAGGAGGGAAACTATACCCTATAAAAAGCAAGAAAGTAATCTTCTTTCAACAAACCCAAAAGAAGATAACCACACAACATAATTCCACCTCTAACAACAAAAATAATGGAAAGCAAAAATCACTATTCCTTAATATGTCTTAACATCAAGGGAGTCAATTCTCCAATAAAAAGACATAGATGAACAGACTGGATACATGAACAGGACCCAGCATTTTGCTGCATACAGGCAATACATACACCTCAGTGACAAACACAAACACTACCTCAGAGTAAAGGGCTGGAAAATTTGTTTCCAAGCAAATTGTCCCAAGAAACAAGCTGCAGTAGCTATTCTAATATTGAATAAAATCGACTTTCAATCAAAAGTTATCAAAAAAGATAAGGAAGGAAACTTCATCATAAAGGAAAAACCTACCAAGATGAACTCTCAATTCTGAACATCTATGCTCCAAATGCAAGGGCACCCACATTTATAAAAGAAACTTTACTAAGCTCAAAGCATACATTTCACCTCACACAATAATAGTGGGAGACTTCAACACCCCACTCTCATCAATGGACAGATCATGAAAACAGAAACTAAACATACACACAGTGAAACTAACAGAAGTAATGAACCCAATGGATTTAACAGATATCTATAGAACATTTCATCCTAAAACAAAAGAATATACCTTCTTCTCAGCACCTCCTGGTACTTTCTTTAAAATTGACCATTGTAACAAAACAGGCCTCAACAGATACAAGAAGATTGAAATAACCTTATGTATTCTATCAGATCACCACATACTAAGACTAGTCTTAAATAACAACAAAGATGGCAGAAAGCCCACATACACATGGAAGTTGAACAATGCTCTACTCAATGATAACATGGTCAAGGAAGAAATAAAGAAAAAAAATTTTAGGATATAATGAAAATGAAGGCCCAACATACCCAAAATTATGGGACACAATGAAAGCAGTGCTAAGAGGAAAACTCATAGCTCTTAATACCTCCAAAAAGAAACTGGAGAGAGCATACACTAACTAGCAACTTGACGGCACACCTGAAAGCTCTAGAAAAAAAAGAAGCAAATATAACCAAGAGGAGTATATGGGAGGAAATAATCAAACTCAGGGCTGAAATTAACCAAGTAGAAACAAAAAGAACTCTCCAAAGAATCAACAAAAACAAGGAGCTGGTTCTTAGAGAAAATCAAGAAGATAGATAATCCATTAGCAATACTAACCAGAGGACACAAAGACAGTACCCAAGATAACAAAATCAGAAATGAACAGGGAGATATAGCAACAGAAACAGAAAAAAAAAAATCATCAGATCCTACTACAAAAGCGTATACTCAACAAAACTGGAAAGTCTGAAGGAAATGGACAATTTTCTAGACAGATCTCAGGTACCAAAATTAAACCAGGATCAGATAAACCGTGTAAACAGTCCCATATTCCCTAAAGAAAGAGAAGCAGTACTACATCTGATAGAGTGCTAGTAGTCAATATATACAAAGAGCTCAAGAGGTTCGAGTCCAGAGAACCAAATAACCCTATTAAAAATGGGGGAATAGGGGGCTGGTGAGAAGGCTCAGTGGGTAAGAGCACCCGACTGCTCTTCTGAAGGTGATAAGTTCAAATCCCAGCAACCACATGGTGGCTCACAACCATCCTTAATGAGATCTGGCGCCCTCTTCTGGAATGCCTGAAGACAGCTACAGGGTACTTACATATAATAAATAAAATAAATCTTTAAAAAAAATGGAGGAAGAGAGCTAAACAGAGAATTCTCAATGGAGGAAACTCGAATGGCCGAGAAATACCTAAAGAAATGATCAGCATCCTCAATAATCAGCAAAATGCAAATCAAAACATCCCTGAGATTCCACCTCACACCGGTCAGAATGGCTAAGACAAACACTCAGGTGACAGCAGATGCTGCATGAAAGAGGAACACACCTCCATTCCTGGTGGGATTGCAAGCTGGCACAACCACGCTCAAAATCAGTCTATTGGTTCTTCAGAAAATTGGACATAGTACTACCTGAGGATCCAGCTATACCACTCCAGTGCATATACCCAGAAGATGCTCCAACATGTAATAAAGACACATGCTCCACTATGTTTATAGCAGTCTTATTTATAATAGCCAGAAGCTGGAAAGAATCCAGATGTCCCTCAATAGAGGAATGTATACAGAAAATGTGGTACGTTTATACAATGGAGTACTACTCAGCTATTAAAAACAAAACAATGATTTCATAAAACTTTTAGGCAAATGGATAGAACTAGAAAATATCCTGAGTAAGGTAACCCAGTCACAAAAGAACACACATGTTATATACTCACGGATAAGTGGATATTAGACCAAAGGCTCAGAATACCAAAGTTACAATTCACTGACCATATGAAGCTCAAGAAGAAGGAAGACCAAATTTGGGATTCTTCAGTGCTTCTTAGAAGGGGTAACAAAATACTAAGAGGAGGAAATATGGAGACAAAGTGTGGAGCAGACCCTGAAGGAAAGGCCAACAAGATACTGCCCCACCTGGGGATCTATCCCATATACACTGGTCAAACCTGGTCACTATTGTGGATGCTGGGAAGTGCTTGCTTTTACTAGCCTGATATGGATGTCTCCTAAGAGGCTCTGCCAGAGCCTGAAAAATACAGAAGTGGATGCTCTCGAGAGCAGGGTCCAAGATGGAGGAGTTGGAGAAGGGTAACTGAAGAAATTCAGGGGGTTTGCTGCCCTGTCAGGGGAGCAACAGTGTCAGATGACCAGATTCCCAGGAGATCCAGGGGACTAGACCATCAACCCAAGAGTACATACACATGGAGGAACTCATGGCTCTGGCAGCATATGTGACAGAGGATGGCCTTGTTGGACATCAGTGGGAGGAGTGGCCCTTGGTCCTGTGGGGGTTCAATGCCCCACTGTAGGGGAAAGCCAGGGTGGGAAGTTGGGATTGGGTGTCTGGGTGGTGGAGCACCCTCATAGAGGCAGGAGGAAGGGGGATGGGATAGGGGTTTTTGTAGGGGAGAGATCTGGAAACATTTGAAATGTAAATAAAGAAAACATCCAATAAAAGAAAAAGAAAGGGTAGCCAACACACACACACACACACACACACACACACACACACACAAACACAGATTAGGGAAAAAGAGGAAGAAGCTGAAGAGGAGGGCAACCCTGTAGGAAGACCATCAGTCTCAATTAACCTGGACCCCTGAGATCTCTCAGACACTGGACCACCAACCAGGCAGCATACACCAGCTGATATGAGGGCCCCAACACATATATGTCAGAGGACTGCTGTGTCTGTGTTCAATCAGAGAAGATGCACCTAACCCTCCAGAGACTGGAGGTCCCAGGAGTTTGTAGGTCTGGTGGGGTGGGTGATGGGTGATGGGTGGTGGGTGGTGGGTGGTGGGGTTATCCTCATGGAGAATGGGGTATGAGGAGGTATGGGATATGGAACAGGTGGAGGGTGGACTGGGAGAGGAATAAAATCTGGTGTATAAAATAAATAAATAAATAAATAAATAAATAAATAAATAAATAAATACTTTTCAAAACATTTAACAATATTTCAAGATACTCTCACACACACACATACACATACATGAAATCAATATTGAAAACATAGATTGTTTTTCTATATACCAATGTCAACTATTGCTTTGAATGAAATAAGAAACAGTTTATTCTGAAGTAGAAATGAGTAATTATGAGTACTAGAAAAAGGATCCATATTACTATGAATTAAGTGTTTCATTTTGCAAGAAGTCCCATGACATTTTATAGTCACAGAACAAAAGACTATGGAACCTTTGGACTAGAGATGTACTGCAATTACTGGCTAATTCCAACAGTAAACTTGATAAATTCATATTCATGCTTATACTTATTTTTTGATAAAGTGTCTCATGTAGCTCAGACTGGCTTCGAATTTTGATATATAGCCAAAGAAAACTTCAAATTGTTGTTTCTCCTTCCTCCACTTCAATAGTGTGTTACCACACTAGTTTAGCCAGAGCTGGGGAGTGAACTCAGGGACTAGTGCAATGTAGGCAAGAACTAAGCTAACTCTTTTATAGGTTTTGAATATAGTTTTATGTAAAAGTTATGAAATTGGAGAGTCCAGTATATGTATATAAGTGGTTAGTAAGAAAAAAATATTAGGGTAAGCGTTGGATTAGGCAAAATCTTTTTAGATATAAAATTCAAATTACAAACAATAGAAATAAATAAATATTAAAGTTAATTAGTACATCACAGAAAATAATCAAAAAGTGAAAAGGGGACACAAAATAATAAAGTACATTCAGGCCATTTACCTGATAGTTATTTAGTGGCTATATTCACTGTTCAACAAGAAAAAAAATGAAAATTTCAATTTAAAAGTGAAAAATAATTTTAGATATTTAAAAATCTATAGAAACTAGTAAATTTATGAACAAATATAATTAGCTATCAAGAAAATACAAAGTAAAGAAAAATACGAGATATCATACAGCTTTAAACTAGGATGCTTCCGTCAAAGCCCTCTCAGAACTCAGGAAACCCCATGGAAGAAAAGATGGAAAGAATGTATGAGCCAGAAGGATGGAAGACACCAGGAGAATAAAGCCTTCTAAATCAACTGAGCAAAGCTCATAGGAACTCACAGAGGATGAAACATAAAGCACAGGGAAGACTTGAGTCTATAGCAGGTCCTCTGTGCTCATGTGTGTTTATACACACACACACACACACACACACACACACACACACACACACACACACACACACACACATATATATATATATATATATATATATATATATATATATATATATATATATTATACTTATTTTTTGATAAAGTGTCTCATGTAGCCCAGACTGGCTTTGAATTTTAATATATAGCCAAAGAAAATTTCAAATTGTTGTTACGTGTGTGTGTGTGTGTGTGTGTGTGTGTGTGTGTGTGTGTGTGTGTGATGTCTAATTGAGTGGCAGACAAGGTAATGAATCAGAGAAAGATTTGACAGAATAGGATATGTCCAACTCTTAAGAGAGAGAGAAAAGGGAAGCTACTTAATGGCGAGACAGACAGTAAAGACTGACTACAGTATGGGAACACCATAGGTACCATTGAGAGCAATGCAGTCAAGTTGAGAGGGAGTGTCCAAAGCACAGTATTGGAATAAGAAGGCAGTTTTCCTGGGAAAGTTTTACAAAGACAGAGTGAAGACAGAACAAGGTAGACACAGGTAAAGGCAGAATGAACAAGATAATGAGAAGGAGCCAGAAGATTAGTAAAGATTGCTAGAGTTACTTTGAGGTCAAACAGAGCAATTCAGAGGCCCAGAGAGAAGCCAGATTGAAATAGTCATCTTGGAGAGGAGTTTTAAGTCAGAAAATCTGACTTGAACTCCTCAGCCAGAACTCAGAGAGAACAAGAAATGGTGAATTTACTCATAGTAAGTCTCAGAAGCTGGAAACATTCTTGGCCTAGATAAGATTGTAAGGAGGCTAGAAGCTTCCAATACTGTGCCTAGGTGAGCAGATAAAGGCAATTAGCCTCCCAGATAATATTTACTGCACAAGAGAATTAAAGATATGTTTACACAAAACAGTTATAAGTGGGCATAATTAAACTCTGAAATAACCCCACAAATTTAAAAGCGACTTAAGCTTATTTAGAATTAATAGCAAACTTTGGCTACTAGGTGGGATTATGATTTAAGTCTGAAATGACTTTTGTGTAGAAAAGTAATGACTTTTTAATCACTTAAATGTTTATGAGAGTCATAGATACTGAATGAAGTTTGTTCATATAATAGAAAAAATAATTAATACATTTAAATATATAGTCAAAGCTTCCTCCTTTCATTATGCAAGTTCTAGGCAAAAGGATCCAGAGTTGGATAACATTTCAGAAAACAGCTCATCTTACCTTTGACTCTTCCTACTCACTTCTTGGACATCCATTTACACAGAAATTCATAATTCAATCAAAACTCAAGTTCACTTTTGGCTATTTTAATTGCTATAATAACCTTAAAAGTTTATTTTAATGGATGCAAAATCACGAAAGAATGAACTTATTTCTGGGGTGCATCAAATATTTTAATATGTGTGTACACCGAAAAATGTTTAAATAAAATCAGAAGTATTTATAGTCTTCAATATCCTTTCTTCTAGAATTTAAATACACAGTGTAATACCTATTTGTCTATCTGGGATTCTTTTTGTAGCTTTTGCTGTTTTTCTGTGGTCTCTGCTTGAGGTTCCAGCTTGGGTTCCTATATTTACTTCCCTCAGTGATGTAGTCTTACTGGAAATGTGAGCAAATAAATCTAATTGTCCTTTAGTTGCTGCTGATAATGTTTTATTACAACAGAGAAGCAAAGGAAGACCTTAAGTTTTGAGAAATTTTCTATTTTTTTCTGTATAAGTTTTCAAACACATATCCCAATGAATCTCTGAATTGCACTGAAATTTGTAATGACATCTCTCCTTATGTCTCTAGTTTTATTAATTTGTGTCTTTATTTTGGAAAGTTTAGCTATGCCTTTGTCAACCTTGTTCAATGCCTTGATTTTCTCAGACAATTTCATTGACTGTATGTGTCTGCATACAGGCCACGTTGTTTCCTTGATCTGCAATACTATCATACAGTTGGTAACTGTGGCTTAATTGTCATTTTTTCCCCTTTTGTGTTAATTTCCAAAGACAAAATCACCCCAAACAAGATTTTAGGATCTTCGTTTTTCATGAGCAAGCACACAGGTTTGAGCATTCAGGCAAACATACATGTGCATGTAGCATTGTGTATTTTCAGGACTATACAGTTATTAAAAAGAAGCCTCAGGGGAATCTCACCAGGGTATTTTTCTCTTACATTTTTGGTTAGTCTTTTTCCCCTGTCCCAACTAGTATTGTTACCTCAGGAGGTACAATTTTAACAAATTGCTGTTATTTACTTTTAAAATTAAATGCACAAGAATAGGCTGTTTCCCACTGTGCGAGATCTGTGTCAATCAAATAAATTACAGCCCTGTAAGAGTGTTCGTGAGGAGCTGGTACTCTGGTCAAATAATGACAATTATGTGAAAAAGGCATTTTTGGCGGGGGGGATTGGTCAAGCCCTTTTTAATCTCTTTAGTGTTTGTAAGGCTGAATATCTTTACAAATATCACAAATACACATTGTTGGATTTTAAGGCTAGTATGTAGTGAGGAAAAGTAGGATGAAAATAAGAAAAATTAAAATGCAACAAAGATCATTGTTTCTATTAAAGTTTAACCAATTTTCCTGATTAAGTGCTCCTCAAATTATTTTAATCGTGTGTGTGTGTGTATATATATATATATATATATATATATATGTATATCCCCAAATTATGATGAAATTGATATTGATAATTATTTTTAGTATTCTTGTTTCTTTTGTGAAAGGTTTTATTTTAGGAGATGTATATGCCATTACTGGAGAAGTATTGAAAATACCTAGAGTTTTGACATACCAAAGCCATTTCTCTCCTAGCATGTTTTAGTAATGAGTTTCAAACTTGTGTTTGTACTGCTGCACCATACACAATAGACACTTTACTTAAACTACTGTGCAATTGAGTTATGTACTGTAAACATTCAAATACTTAGATTTAAAGAAGAAATTAGTGCAAATGTATTTATCAACCATATTCTCATTTTAGTTGCTTATCTTTTGTCTTTAGCTATGTCTTAGTTTTTATGTTGCTGTGAAGAGACACCATCAACATGACAACTATTACAAACTTGAATTGGGGCTGGCTTACAATTTCCGAGTTTTAGCCTATTATCATTGTGGCAGAAGGAAGTATGGCATTGTGCAGAAAGACAAGCTGCTGGAGGAGCTGAAAGTTCTTGATCTGAAGACAACCAGGAGGAGGCTCTCTTTTGTACTGGGTGGAGATTGAGCTCTAGATTTCAAAGCCCACCCCCACAGTGACACACTTCCAACAAGGGCACATCTATTCCGATAAGGCCACACCTCCTAAGAATGCCACTTTCCCTGGGTCAAGTATTCCAGGACATTCTACTCCATAGACTTGTTCAAAAACATGAGTCTATGAGGATAGTACTTACTCAGAGCATAATGCAAAATACATTTAGTCCAACTTCAAAAGTCTCTGTAGTCTATCACAGTCTCAACAATGTTTAAAGGTCTAAAGTTCAAAGTCTCTTCTGAGATTCATACAATTTTTTTTTTCTTTTTTAAGTATAGAATAGAGTTTATTTAGGTCATGGGGAGGGGAGTTAAGAGAGTAGCAGAAGTAGAGAAAGGCAGAGAGAAGGAGAGAGTAGAGAAGTAGAGGCTGGATGACCATGTGGGAAGGGAATGGAGAGAGAGGGGGAGAAAGAGGGAAAGAGGCAAGGGAGAGAAGCAGGAGTAAGAGCTCATACAATTTCTTAACTGCAATCCTCTATAAAATAAAAAAAAGTAGGTCACATACTTCCAACATCATGAGATATATATTACCATTACCATTCCAAAACATAGGAAATACTGGAACAGAAAACCAGCTGGGAAAACCCCAAACTCTGCATCTCCATGTCTGATGTCAAAGTGCTTTTCAGATTTCCAACTATGTTAACTTTGTTGATTGCAACAGAATTCATTCTCTTGGGCTGGTTCCTCTCCCTGTTAACAGCTTTCCTCAGCAGATATCCCATGGCTTTGGCATCTCTAACATATTGGAACATCTAAGTCAACTTCAACTTTACAGCTTCTTGTTCCATGTCTGGGATCCACACATGATCTTCTTAGCTCCTCCAAATGGCTGGCATCACTTCTTCATCTCTGACCTCTGTAGCACTCTAGGCCCTGGCTAACTCCACTCCACTGCTGCTGGTGTTCTTGGTGGTACTGGTATTTCTAATTCTCTGGCATCTTCTGCTGCAACTAGGCTTCACTAATAGCTTCTCATAGGCTTTCTTCATGATGACAAGCCTCAAATCCTTTGCATGACCTCTTCAGTTCTGGGCTATCAACTACAACTGAGGCTGCACCTTTCTTGGCCAAGCTTCACCTCTTCATGACTCCTTCATGCCTTCAAAACCAGTACCACCTCAATGATTCTTACCTATTACCAAGTCCAGCTGCCAGCATGATGTCTATCTCTGTAACAGTTTCTTTGTGCTCTCAGAATACACTTCTCAGAAGATTTTACCTCAGTGATGCTGGACTCTTCTTATCACTACTAATTTCTTAGCTTCAGCTAATTAGCTTAATTATCCCTCTACTGGAATTTTAAATCCTACTTTAAAAATCCAGAGCCACATGGCTAAAGTTGCCAAGTTCTGCTGCATGCTGAAGCTGGAACACCCCCACCCCTTGTTCTATTACATCATTGCCGATTTTCGTTTTTCTACCTCCTTCATTGCCTAATCTTGGCTGTCCTGTAACATGCTCTGTAGACTGACCTTAAACTTAGAAATTTCATGCCCCTGTCTCCAAGATTAAAGGTGTGTACCACCATGCTTGGACCTAAGCTTTTCTCTAATTCCTTTTCACAAGACTTTTATAAGTTCTAGATTTGGGTTCATTCTAGATCTAGTGAAGTAGACAACTGAGAATAGCTATCACAATCCATCCCTTGTTAGTTTGATACAAAATCATTTCTCCTTATGTCCAAATGAAAACAATAGCCAGGCCATAATAATGTCTAACATGATATAACTATTGCTAGTTTAACTGCAAATGCATAAGCAATGTTTAGATCTTGCCCTGAGGTCACCACTCTCTTAATTTTATTTACTATCCTTGAACACAGCATTTATCTCTGTGGGCTGGTGAACTGTGCACAGACAGCCTGGTTCCCAGTCTAGCACAGGCCTGAAACCCTGGAGACCTGGTGCTCGGTGACTTCTGCCCTCATCAGATGGTAGGAGTTTGGACACGCCTCCTTGGCCTCTGGCTCCTGTCACAGCTACAGCCTCCCACAGCCCCTTGCAGAGAGTTGTGTGGCCATCAGACATGAAGGCAATGCCCCAAGCTCCTGGTATTCTGTCTGGACTTCACCCCCACAGTCACCTGGCAACAGCCAGATAGCCCCAGCCCACTACAAAAGGGGCTGCTTGCCCCCTCCTCACTCTCTTGCTCTCTATCTTACCCTCTTGTTCTTACTCTTGATCCCCTGCTCCCCCTCTCTCCTCATTCCCTTCCCCCCTCTCTCCATGTGTCCATGGTCGACTTCTTTTTTTTAATTAATTAATTTAAATAATAATTCCCTTCCCCCCTTTCTCCATGTGTCCATGGTCGACTTCTTTTTTTTTTTTTTAAATTAATTTATTATATGTAAGTACACTGTAGCTGTCTTCAAACACTCCAGAAGATGGCATCAAATTTCATAACGGACGGTTGTGAGCCACCATGTGGTTGCTGGGAATTGAACTCAGGACCTTTGGAAGAGCAGTCGGCGCTCTTAACCACTGAGCCATCTCTCCAGCCCCATGGTCGACCTCTAATTCCCTACTCTTCCTCTCTCTGCCTTTCTACAATAAACACCTTAAAACCATGGACTGTCTCTGTTCATAGGGATCCGCTGTGCTGGAACAATGGGGCAGGTCTTCCTCTAAAGAGCCATATGCCTAACCTCCTGCCAGGAGGCCTCCCTGTGCTCCAGCCACGGCTCCAGCAAAACCAAGCAGCCTGCCTAACTTGCTGCCTGAGCTAGCCCGACTCTCTCCTCCTTGAGGTAACTTGCCAGAGCTCTTTTTTTCTTTTCTTTCTTTCTTTTCTTTTCTTTTTTTTTTTTTTTTTTTTTTTTTTTTTTTTTTTTTTTTTTTTTTTTTTTTTGTCTTTGGAGACAGGGTTTCTCTGTGTAGCCTTGGCTGTCCTGGAGCTCTCTCCTCCTTGCCCTTTTCCCTTCACCTAGGGCCCTGAGGGTCCGTTCTCAGCTCTTCCATAGCTTGTAGAGGTGTCTGGGATGTCTGAGAGTGAGAACCTGTCATTCCTGGTCTCTGTGCGGCCCAGGTCCCCAGCACAAGCCCAGTGCTGTCTGTGGTGCCCTAGAGTCAGAGCCCGACTCTGGCAGTTCTGCTTGCCTGGTGGTTCTGTGGAGTTGTGCACAGTCAAACTTCCCGTGTCCACCTCACCCATGGCCCTAGTCCACAGGACCCCATTTTTTGTTCCACATAGCTCCATTCAATTTCCTGGTGTCCTTTTACGCTTTCAATCATACATTTTGTATTTTTACTTTCTGAGCTTGATTAAAATGCTCCACTCTTTACAGGACAAAGTCTAAACTGACTCTTTTTTTGAGATTTCCTTTGTCAAAGCAATTAATCTAAATCACTTCATTTTATCTTGAAGGAGATTCTTCAGACAAGGGCAAAAAGCAGTCACACTCTTCACTAAAGTATCACAAGAATCATCTGTAGGCAACATATTAAATTTCTTCTCTGAATGCGCTTGAGCCAGGGCCCTCAGTTCAAATCACTCTCAACACCAATATTTTCCATATTTCAACTATGATGGCTTATTAAACCCCACTTACTGCATTCCACTGCTTTCCAAAGTTCCACAATCCACATTACTCCAAACAAAAATATGGTCAGCCGTAACCAATACTCCAGTTTCCCGGTACTAACTTCAGTCTTAGTGTATCTATTGCTATGAAGATACACCATGAACATGGCAACTTTTAAAAAGTGAAACTTTTTAACTGCGGCTGGCTTACAGTTTCAGAGGTTCAGTCCGTCATTATCCTGGTAGGACACATGTTAGTGTGCAGACACACTTGGTGCTGGAGAAGCTGAGAGTTCTATAACTTGATCTGAAGACACCAGGAAGAGGCTCTTTTGTACTGAGTGGAGCTTGAGGACTAGCAGATCTCAAAGCCTGCCTACCCAGTGAAATCTTTCCTCCAATAAGGCCATACCGATTTCAATATGGCCAGGCATATTCAAACGAACACAAACTGTCTAATCACATCTTTCTCCTTTTTATAATTAAGTATACTATTGTATACCAGTGACTCTGATAAGGTTCAGAGATTTCTAATGTGTATCCATGACATTTACACTTCATCATTTAATGTAAGATCATAGATGCATGTCATGATAAAAATTGCTGAAGTTGTTCAACCACTCTGGAAATCAGTCTGGCGGTACCTCAGAAAATTGGACATAGTACTACCGGAAGATCCAGCAATACCTCTACTTGGCATATATCCAGAAGAGTTTCCATCGGGTTATAAGGACACATGTTCCACTATGTTCATAGCAGCCTTATTCATAATAGCCAGAAGCTGGAAAGAACCCAGATGTCCCTCAACNCTAGAGAAAGTACCCAAGGAGCGGAAGGGGTCTTCAACCCTCTAGGTGGAAGAATAACATGAACTAACTAGTTCCCCCTGCGCTCATGTCTCTAGCTGCATATATAGAAGAAGATGGCCTAGTTGGCCATCATTGGGAGGAGAGGCCCCTTGGTCATACAGACTCTATATGCCCCAGAACAGGGTAATGCCAGGGCCATTACGTGGGAGGGGGTGGGTAGGGGAGCAGGGCGGGGACGCGGGAGGGTAAGGGAAAATTTCTGGATAACATGTGAAATGTAAATGAAGAAAATATCTAATAAAGAGAGGAAAGAAAAAAAAATAGAAAAACAAAACAAAAAAAATTGCTGAAGGACTTAAAAAAAAAACAAATGACGATTTTTTTGACTATTTTTTAAAAAGAAAGTATTTCAGAGTATATAGTAGACACAGACTATGGCAAGATGCAGTAATATGATGGAGAAAGTTGTGTAATGATTCACACAGGACATCTTGTAGCAAAGTTGTAGCTGTGAAGTGAAAAAAATCAGTTTCTAAAATTGCAATGAAGAAATGATGGAGACTATCCAGTAAAAATTATGCCAAAATATTTTGATTCAGTAGCTATATCCACAAAATAATGTTGGTGTTTTGAAGTGGAAATTTCTGGATTCGTTGGAGACTCAGTTCCATCATGTGATTTTTTTGTTATCTGGAAACTGTCTTACGAGAGTATGCGTTGCTGAGCAGACACATGGGAGGATGTTTTGCTGAGAACAGACATGTGGTGGTTTTCTAGAAGCTTCTTGGAAAAAAAGCATATGATGTTTTAATAGAGTGGATGCTTAAGGGAACATGTAATGTTTGAAAAGTGTATAAATATATCCTAATAGACAGTGGAGGATGCTGTGTGGCATTTGTTTGCCTTGCTACTCTTTGCTGGTTTTTGTTGGGCTATGCTGATGCTGGTCTTCACCCATGATGATATGGCATTGGTTTCTTTTGCTGATTGGTTTCATTGGTTTCTTTCCTTGCCTTCTTTGTTGATCATCATTTGTTGTGACTTCCTAGGTAGAGAAAGGCACTAAAGAACTTCTGATATTCCAGCAGCTTCTTGCTGCTTCTGAGTAGACTTGAGCCTATTGACAAAACCTTGTTTTTTTTTTTTTTTTTTTTTTTTTTTTTTTTTTTTTTTTTTTTTTTTTTTTTTTTTTTTTTTTTTTTTTTTTTTTTTTTTTTTTTTTTTTTTTTTTTTTTTTTTTTTTTTTTTTTTTTTTTTTTTTTTTTTTTTTTTGTTGTTGTTGTTGTTGTTCAAACTGCCCTTGCTGATTATTGAATGTTTCTTGTGAGTGGATCAAGTTACCAATGCTGATCTGTCTGAACTGAACAGCTGATATCTTGACAACAAAGACTGGAATCTCCCCAATATACTCTTTCCAAACAGGTTCACATCCTCCTTCGCCCTATTAACTTTTCCTTTCCACTACCTCTGGTGGGTGTGTTGGGCTAAGAGGGAGGTTATAATGTTGAAGAATCCTTACTAAAGTAGGTTTTGAAAATTCCAAGTCTACAATGTTTTTTTTGTACTTCAATTTTTAAAGATAAAACTAAAATTTAAAAATTTGTCAAGTTTTTTTTTCCTTTTCCTTGACCCTCAAGCTCCATTTCTAGTTTCTCTCAAATCTTTTCTTTTTTTTTCAAATTCTATTAGATATTTTCTTCATTTACATTACAAGTGTTATCCAGAAAGTTCCCTATACCCTCCCCCCTCCCGGCCCTGCTCCCCTACCCATCCGCTCCCATTCTTGGCCCTGGCGTTCCCCTGTATTGGGGCATATAAAGTCTGCATGACCAAGGGGCCTCTCTTCCCACTGATGGCCAACTAGGCCATCCTCTTCTATATATGCAGCTAGAGACATGAGCTCAGGGGGTACTAGTCAGTTCATGGTTATTCTTCCACCTAGAGGGTTGAAGACCCCTTCAGCTCCTTGGGTACTTTCTCTAGCTCCTTCTTCCTTGGGAACCCTGTGTTCCATTTAATAGCTGACTGTGAGCTTCCACCTCCATGTTTGCCAGGCATTGGTATAGTTTCCCCCGAGACAGCTATATCCTGGCCCTTTCAGCACGATCTTGCTGGCATATGCTATACACAGATACAAACCACCGACTAACACCCTACCTAGGGACCGTCGGCGTCAGTAACCCAGGTAGGAAACCTAAGTCGAAGTGTGTACTAGAGAAATTGAGAAAGTTACACACGAAACAAGAATTAAGATCCTTCCCCACTGCACAGGTGTAAAACTAGAAGGAAGAAGAACTCATAGTAGTGTTTAGTAAATTGTATCTTTGTAAAGATCCTTTCCCAATCCGTTGGTGGGCCTTTTGTCTTGTTGACAGTATCTTTTGCCTTACAGAAGCTTTGCAACTTTATGAGGTCCCATTTGTCAATTCTTGATCTTACAGCACAAGCCTTTGCTGTTTTGTTCAGGAATTTTTCCCCAGTGCCATATCATCGAGGCTTTTCCCCACTTTCTCCTCTATAAGTTTCAGTGTCTCTGGTTTTATGTGGAGATCCTTCAACCACTTAGACTTGACCTTAGTACAAGGAGATAAGAATGGATCAATTCCCAGTCTTCTACGTGATAGCTGCCAGTTGTGCCAGCACCATTTGTTGAAAAGGCTGTCTTTTTTCCACTGGATAGTTTTAGCTCCCTTGTCAAAGATCAGGTGACCATAGGTGTGTGGATTCCTTTCTGGGTCTTCGATCCTATTCCATTGATCTACCTGTCTGTTACTGTACCAGTACCATGCAGTTTTTGTTACAATTGCTCTGTAGTACAGCTTGAGGTCAGGCATGGTGATTCCACCAGAGGTTCTTTTACTGTTGAGAAGAGTTTTCGCTAGTCTAGGTTTTTTGTTATTCCAGATGAACTTGCTAATTGTCTTTTCTCGATCCTTGAAGAATTGAGTTGGAATTTTGATGGGGATTGCATTGAATCTGTAGATAGCTTTTGGCAGGATAGCCATTTTTACTATATTGATTCTGCCAATCCATGAGCATGGGAGATCCTTCCATCTTTTGAGATCTTCCTCAATTTCTTTCTTCAGAGACTTGAAGTTCTTGTCATACAAATCTTTCACTTTCTTCATAAGAGTCACACCAAGATATTTTATATTCTTAGTGACTATTGTGAAGGGTGATGTTTCCCTGATCTCTTTCTCAGCCAGTTCATCCTTTGTATAGAGAAAGGCCATTGATTTGTTTGAGTTGATTCTATATCCAGCTACTGCACTAAAGCTGTTTATCAGGTTTAGGAGTTCTCTGGTGGAGTTTTTGGGGTCACTAATATATACTATCATATCATCTGCAAATAGTGATAATTTGAATTCTTCCTTTCCAATTTTTATCCCCTTGACCTCCTTTTGTTGTCGAATCACTCTGGCTAGGACTTCAAGTACTATATTGAATTGGTAGGGAGAAAGTGGGCAGCCTTGTCTGGTCCCTGATTTTAGTGGGATTGCTTCCAGTTTCTCTCCATTTAGTTTGATGTTGGCCACTGGTTTGCTGTAGATTGCTTTTTATCATGATTAGGTAAGGGCCTTGAATTCCTGATCTTTCCAAGACCTTTATCATGAATGGGTGTTGGATTTTGTCAAATGCTTTCTCTGCATCTAAGGAGATAATCATGTGGTTTTTATCTTTGAGTTTGTTCATATAGTGTATTATGTTGATGGATTTCCGTATATTAAACCATCCCTGCATTCCTGGGATGAAGCCTACTTGGTCATGATGGATAATCGTTTTGATGTGTTCTTGGATTCGGTTGGCAAGAATTTTGTTGAGTATTGTTGCGTCGATATTCATAAGGGAAATTGGTCTGAAGTTCTCTATCTTTGTTGTGTCTTTATGTGATTTAGGTATCAGAGTAATTGTGGCTTCATAGAATGAATTGGGTAGTGTACCTTCAGATTCTATTTTGTTGAATACTTTGAGAAGAACTGGAACTAGGTCTTCTTTGAAGGTCTGATAGAACTCTGCACAAAACCCATCTGGTCCTGGGCTTTTTTTGGTTGGGAGACTATTAATGACTGCTTATATTTCTTTAGGAGATATAGGGTTGTTTAGGTCATTAATCTGGTCCTGGTTTAACTTTGGAATTTGGTATCTGTCTAGGAAGTTATCCATTTAATCCAGATTTTCCAGTTTTTTGAATATAACCTTTTGTAGAAGGATCTGATGGTGTTTTGGATTTCCTCCAGATCTGTTGTTATGTCTCCCTTTCAATTTCTGATTTTGTTGATTCGGATGATATCCCTGTGCTCTCTAGTGAGTCTGGCCATGGGTTTGTCTATCTTGTTGACTTTTTCAAAGAACCAGCTCCTGGTTTGATTGATTCTTTGGATAGTTCTTTTTGTTTCCACATGGTTGATTTCACCCCTGAGTTTGATTATTTCCTGCTGTCTACTCCTCTTAGGTGACTTTGCTTCCATTTGTTCTAGAGCTTGCAGATGTGCTGCCAAGCTACTGGTGTAAGCTCTC
>LR753322.1:2095221-2109345 GCA_902729485.2 Mus minutoides
GGCCTAGTTGGCCATCAATGGGAAGAGAGGCCCCTTGGTTATGCAGACTTTATATGCCCCAATACAGGGGAACTCCGGGGCCAAGGGGTGGGAGAGGGTGGGTAGGGGAGCAGGGCCGGGAGGGGGGAGGATATAGGGAACTTTCTGGATAACACTTGAAATGTAAATGAAGAAAATATCTAATAAAAGTTGAAAAAAATTTTATTTGATGCTAGAGATACTTAAGACCTATTTGGGTTTGCCTTCCATGTTAGTTTTTTTTTTTCTTTCTGTTTCATAGTTTTAGATATTTTAGTTTGTGGTTGTTTATCTCTTTTGTTTTGGGCCTGTAGTTAGACAATTCATGGAATAGTATGTGGCAAAAGAAAGCGTCTCACTCCATGATGGATGAGGAACCAGGATAGAAAAAAAATCTAGTTTCCCAATATCCACTTTAGGGTTATGCCTCCAATGGATTAACTTCCTTTTACTAGACCCTCTCTTACAAATATGCTAATACCTTCTAGTGCCATAAGCTGGCAAGGGAGCATTTAGTGGTGCATGGTAGTTAGTACAGAGGCTCACAAAGTGCATAGAATAAGTGCCTGAAAATACTCAACCCTAAATGAGATATCTATATTACCTTCTACCCATAAGGCTTAGGGGCTATGGAAGAAGAGGTGGTTAAAAAATTATAGGAGCTAAAGGTTAGAGAGGACCAATATGAAACAGTGTGTTCTGAACATGACAGAGGTTTTGCAGTAACGACCTCAGACTGGTTATGGTTGCTTGCAGAGGACTCATATGAGATCAAAGCAGACACCACCATAGGCAGGGAAGGGGCATATGAAGAGGTCTCCACCCCTAGCTGAGGAGCTGTTGGAAGTTGATGGCTGTTGGGGGAAGAGAATCAGTGGCCTCTGATAGACTGCCTTCATATCCATAGGTGGCCCTACGCCCATGCATATACTTGCAAAGATAGAAATCCATGTTCATTGCTGCTCTATCAATAATAGGAAGGATATAGATGGGCTCCACCTAGATATCTATCAACAAATGAAAGGATGATTAAAGTGGAATTTTTTTGCTTAGAAAAATACAAGCCTTCAGATGATGGAAACAAGATACACATATTCAATGAAATTTTTTCAGCCTTAAAAAATGAAAATAGGGGCCAGGCAGTGGTGATGCATGCCTTTAATCCCAGCACTTGGGAGGCAGAGGCAGGTGGATTTCTGAGTTCATGGCCAGCCTGGTCTACAGAGTAAGTTCCGGGACAGCCAGAGTTACACAGAGAAACCCTGACTCGGGGGAAAAAAAAAGGAAAATTTCAAGACATGAGTGGGACTAGAAAATAATATTACATTCTGAAACTCAGCTCCAGAAAAATAAATACTGCATGCTTTACTTCATATAGATTCTAGCATCTATTTTTATGTATGTGCATTTATGTAGGAAAGAGTGTGTATAGAGCCATTGAAACTAAAAAGGGCACATGAGAGAAGAAAAAGGATTGCTTAAGAGGTAAGGAAGCAGTACAATGCATGTGATCTGAAAGTGGAAAGGGACATACTTGGTATGGATAGATTTGTGAGTGGATAGGTTTGTGAATGGATAAGTGGTGAGGGGGTCCCAGAGACTGGGCAGAGCAGAGAGTGGAGAAGACTGTCAACCAAAGTGAACAGTGCATTATAAAGCTTTAAGGGAAGCTGATACTTTGTAGATAGTTAAACATGAATTTAAAAAAAAAGAGCTTGAATGAAGTTACTCCATGTGGGTGGATTAAGCTGTTTTTAGCAGCTGCAGGACATAGAAAAGTCAAGCTTTAATTAAGCTGAAGGCTACCTCCTTAGTACTTAGTCTTCATAGAGTCAAAAGGTGTGCAAGCTACTAGAAAAAAAATGTCATGAGAAGTCTGACTCAGATGCGGACTTTGGGTGTATAATAATGACTATCCAGGAAAGCTATCCAGCAGTGAAATAGTGTCAAGTCTATTATAGGTGTAACTAACTGCCTTTTGATCAGATTTGGGGTCAATTCCATGGAAGAGAATTCATACATGCTAATAAAAACTTAATCAAAAGCCTATGGATGAAGAGGTCATATGTCCCACTGGAGATGTAACTGCTGTTTTGCAAATAGATACAATCTACCTGTCAAATTGCGTTCTAAATAACTATGTTTGTGACTAGAGATTAGTTCTGCTGTCACTCTGAGAAGGTTCTTTATGCAGTGAGAATTGCAGAAACGAATAAGTCCCAGTGCTGAAAAATAAGTGATTATTACATGACATAGACATTTATATCTCTATTGCTGTGGGGACACTGCTAAAAAAAGTGTGGAAATAACCTAAAAGCTGGAGGAAAGGTGTGGAGCACTGGCTTTCAGTCATGGCTGCTGCACTCTTGAACTCAAGCAGCTGTGATTACCTGTATAAGATTTATACAACATCGAGCCCGTCTATATTCTGTCATAAGGTGGTGGTGGTGGTGGTGGAGCTTATGGGATCTCCCCTTTCCCTGAGAGTTTAGCCACTGCAGAGGTATTGTTATTCCTGTGGAACAAAGCCCCCTTTTCATGCTTATGTAAGCAGTCTTAACGAAACTGACCAGATCATGAAAATAAAGGGGAAAAATAAATAAAGAAGGTATGAAAATAAGAGGGATACTAGTTAAGATGAGTAATGACATTAGTCAGTGTGGGTAGGGGGCAAGAAAAGGTAACAAAGGGCAAGTGTTTTTGAAATACATTAAGTACATGTATGAAAATATAATGTGCCAGACATGGTGGCACATACTTTAATCCCAGCACTCAGGAAGTAAAGGCAGAGGCAGAGGCAGAGGCAGAGGCAGAGGCAGAGGCAGAGGCAGAGGCAGAGGCAGAGGCAGAGGCAGAGGCAGAGGCAGAGGCAGAGGCAGAGGCAGAGGCAGAGGCAGAGATGGATATTTCTTTTTTTTTTAATCTTTTTTATAAAAAGATGTATTTATTTATTACATGTAAGTACACTGTAGCCATCTTCAGACACTCCAGAAGAGGGCATCAGATGGTTGTAAGCCATCATGTGGTTGCTGGGATTTGAACTCAGGACCTTCAGAAGAGCAGTCAATGCTCTTAACCACTGAGCCATGGAGATGGATATTTCAAGGGCAGCCAAGTTTCTGTGTAGAAGAATGAGCTTGCAAAGGAAAGTAGAGGGTGCCTGTTATGTAGCAATTTTCATCATGGTGAAACTACACCCTGCAGGGAAGTTCCTTAATATTAAAGATGTTCTAAATGGATATTCCTTAAGACTCAGGAACTAAACAACTCAGAATCTTTAGGAAATCCCTGAAACTGACCAGATATAATAATTCTTCCTTTCTTGAGTATTTATAGAGGCATTCGTAGATGAGCCTCGCTGCCTGGAAGTGGTAAAGACCTGCCTCAGATGCCTGGATGGGGCTCAGACCAACTGAGTTGTCTGGAAATGACACTTTAACCAGTTGAACTGCCTGCCCTGTAAGTTGTATTATGAGCTCCAGCTTTTCAGCTTCCTGAATCATCACCCATACTTGCATAAGCTTTGATGGTACTGCTGTCTTTGAGTTCTTGTAAGTAACCCCCAAAAAGTCATCGGTTCACTGAGCTGCACTGAACCTATGTAAGAGGTGAATAGAAGGCTTTTTGCTTCCTGATGGTGCATTTAATGTGACTAGTTGCTTTAGGATCCTGCAGTCTTAATTTTCCCACCATAATGTATTATACCCTTGGATGGTAAACCAATTCCCACTTTTTCCCTTGAGTTACTTTGATTTTTTTTTTTTTTTTTGTCAGAACAACAGGAAAAAAAAAAAAGACTAAGCTAGCCACCTCATTAAAAGTGCAATGGATTCTCAATAGATCCATGGGAAAACTGGTAACAAATTACATTCACCACCAACAGGAGACACTTGAATAGAATCATGCTGAGTCACAGTTTGTGATCAATTTTACCATCAAGTTGAAAAGGACAGTAATGCCTGCAATGGTGGTCATGCTTAATTGAGTATTGGCTTTTTCTTTCTTGTTGCTCTGCACTGGTGGTTTGATTTTTCTAATAAATCTGAAGAGCCATCTGATGTGTAAAATAATTGAACTTAATAAAAAGCCAGGCATAATGGCTCATACCTTTGATCCCAACTCTTAAAAGGAAAAAAAAAAAAAAAAAAAAATAAAATGAACTTAAGGCTTACAAAAAAAAAAAAAAAAAAAAAAAAAAAAAAAAAAAAAAAAAAAAAAAAAAAAAAAAAAAAAAAAAAAAGAAAAGAAAAGAAAAGAAAAAGAAAACAAAATCAAAACGAAACAAAAAACTCTCAAAAATGATTGAGAGGGGAAACTGTATGTTGCAAAGGATGAAATCCACAGGATGTGCCTCACTGTACCTCTATCTTACTTACAATTCCAGAAAGACAGCAATTAGTTGGTTGTCTAGGTAGGACTTTTAGCAATATGATGACTAAAAATTGTAAACATGGGAATCTTAGTTTTCCTCCATTTAGTAAAATTGTTATATGTGAATTTATTACAGGGCTTTTTATTATGTTGAGTCCTTCTTTTTCTAGATCTACCTTGTTCAATGTTTTTTAGTATGGAATTATGTTTAATTTTATCAGTTTTTCTGTGGGTAGTATGGTAATTATATGATTCATGTGTTTTTATCTTACTGCTGTGGTGCGTCATGTTTACTGATTGATATAAATGGACCACCTTTGAATCAATTATATCAATATTAATCAAAGCTAACATTTTAGTAAGCCTTTACTTTCAGTTCATTAGTAGTCTTGATGAATCTAGATGCAAAATTTAATAAAATACTAATAAATTAAATCTAACGGTATATTACCAATATTTTTTATGTCAGGAACACATTTGCCTTGCAGAATGTGTTTTGAGAACGCTGTCTGTCCCTTTCTGTTTTGAAATAACCTAATGACTATTGATCTTTGTCTTTCTGTAAATGGTTGCATTTAGTGGTAAAAGTACTTTTCCTTGATGGTGGATATTTTTATTACCGATTCAATTTCATTACTTGTTATTCTGATGAGATTTCATATTTTTCTATGACTAAATTTTTGTGAAGTATATGTATACAGGTTTTTGTCTCTTTTATCCAGATAGCAGATTTACAGGTATAGTTATTATAGTCATTAATTATCATTTTTATTTCTGTATTATCTGTTGTAAGTTCTCCTATTCTTGTGTCTGGTTTTAATTTTATTTATTTCTCTAATTTCTGTCTTTTTCTTAATTTAGCCAAGGGTTTTTCTACTTTTTTTTAAAGAACAAGACCTTTGTTTTATTGTTATCTCATACTGTTTATTTTTATCATTATTTCTCTCTGATTTGTATTCTTTGTTTCCTTTTATTTTTTAGATCTGGCATGTTCTTTTTGTGTCTAGGTTCTTTGGCTACAGCAATACATTTTTTTTTATTTAAGGCAATTTTATTTTTCTGTTATAAGCAATAATTGCTATAAACTTCTCCCTTCTATCTCTCATGTTTTGATACATTGTGTCTTTATTTTCTATTCTAAAAAATAGAATTTTCTTTATTTAGTCCTTTACTAATTGGCTTCTAGTGTTCATACATTTTTATTTTATGCATTTATATAATTTTAAAAGTATTGTTTAATGATATTTTCTTGCACTGTGGTTACAGAAGATATTTGATATTATTCTAAATAAAATCTGATTTATAATTTGTGGCTAGTTACATAGCAACTGATGATGGAAAATGTAAGGATGGATGAATTGGTCTGTAGTGTTGGCTAGGTCCTTTATTCTAGCAATTTAACTATTGGTTTTTCTTTTTTTTCTGTCTGAATGGGACATGACAATTTGTTGATTGTTTCCTTTCTCTCTCTCTCTCTCTCTCTCTCTCTCTCTCTCTCTCTCTCTCTGTGTGTGTGTGTGTGTGTATGTGTGTATCTGTGTGTGTGTGTACATATGCATGCTCTTGTGGCACTTGACACAGCTTCGCACACACAAATGCTTGCATCTCTACATGGAAAGCAGATATAAATGTCAATTATATTCGTCATTTATATCTCCACTTTATTTATTTACTTATTTTGACACAGTCTGTCATTGAATCTGGAGCTCATTGATTTGCTAGACTGATTAGCTAGAAAGTCCAAGAAAGTCTCCTTTTCTCTCTCCTCTGTACTGAGATTATGGGATTACAGGTACACATTTCTTTTTTCATGAGTTCACTGTATGAGTTCATACAGTGGGGCTGGATAAGTGGTTAAGGGCACTGGCTGCTCTTCTTAAAAACCTGAATTTGGTGTCCAGTACCCTTGTCAGGTAACTTACAACTGCCAGTAACTCAAGTTTCAAGGGGCCTGACACTTTCTGACCTTCACAGGCTTTAGAAATGTACACAAGCATCCATGCAGGCAGAACCCTTGTACACATGAAATGAAATGAAACTTTAAAAGAATCCAGCTTCTTCAATTTACCAACTGAGCCATTTCCTCAGCCTTGTTTTTATTCTTTTATACCAGCGAATCATTTGCTTATCTTGCACCCTTGAAAGGTTAATTATGATTTGCATTGTGGTAGACATTGTTGAGTTAAAACAGTTTATGGACTTTTCAACTTCCTGTATTTGATTACTTGTGTCTTTTCTTTCAGTTATTTCTTTGAATCAACATTATCCCATTGCTCTCAGGACTTTTGAAACCCATAACCTAAATTTTAGTTCTTTGTATATGGTCCCAACATTTTAGAACACTTTTGTTGTTTTTATTCTTTTTACTTCTTATGTATTTTCAAATAGCCCTCCATTTGAGCTGACTAGTTTTCCTTCCGTTTTTCCTTCTATTGTGGTTGGCTGTCTGGCTGGGAGTGCCTAGAATGTTACAGTACTTAGAAAAGAAATGAAGAGGTTTGAGTGACCTGCAGAGGGCTGGTAGTCAGGGTCCCAGGTCTCCTGTCAGTAGTGCCAACAACAGAGGCAGTGGTGGTGGCATGAGCTTGGCCAGACAGGTGGCTCCAAGATCCAGTGGTGAATACTTTGGGACAGCCACGATCTGATGATCCTCGGTGAAATAACTTGTGTGTTTTATTCCATGTGGACTGGGACTATATAAATATTGAGGAGTAGGGTAGGACTTAAGGGGTAGTTGCTTCCTATTGGCTGAGTTTGAAACGTTAATGATGCTTTTTTTTTTTTTTTGCATAGGGAAGTACTCCAGGCATTACATTACCTGACTGACTGCCTGTGGTCCTCTCACTGGGGTGTCATAGCTATATGTTCCAGAGTAGGTATAGAGACAGGTAGCAAGTGGCTGGGCTCCTGCTGATCTCAAATCTCTGAGATTCCTAGGGTCTGAACTCACTCAGCCTTACCAGTTCTTCTGTCTATTGGCACAGCCTATTCACCCTACATTCTATCACATTTTAAAATTTCATTGAGAATATTTTTCATCTTAAGATTTTGAAATGTTTTTCAATTTGTTTCTAATATTTTGTTACGCTTCTCTGGTATAGTGTTGCCTTTTTCCCCCTCCAGCTTGTTGTTTCCGTAAAGCACTATTTAAAAATTCTCTAAGAGATAATGAAGAGAGGGCTGCATTGTGACATTTTCATGTTTGTTTCAATGTAGCTTAATTCACTTAATATGATGAGCTCAATTTAAATTAATTTTCTTATAAAGGCAGTATTCTGTTAATTGTTATGTCTGAATATTATACACACACCCACACACACCCACACACATCACGTTTTCTCTGTTCAGTCATTCTTCAATGGGAACTTGAGTTATAGAAAGTGAAACTGCCTCAAAGTAAAACAAAACAGAATTGTGAGTCTGTCCATCTATGATCAGATCTTTTGTTAATGATAAGATAGGCTTAGAAGCTCCTTCTGTGATCTCTATCACGATATTGAAACCTTTTTTTGGTGTTTTCATTATGTTTGGGCTATATATTGGGCTTTTTAGTGTGAGCTTTGCTTTCCACTACAAAAAAATAAATTATGGCCATCTTTTGTGCTCTGATTTCCCATGGATGGGATCAAGCTCCCTAGTCCTTGTAAAGTTGGAAGGAGATGACTGAGATACTCAGCTACTTGGCTGAACACTGTACCAGTTACTCAGCTTCAGGGCTTGGGGCTAACATCAGAATCCGTAGTTCTTTCTCACATATCAGTTTCTCTGTGGCAAGCCATGAGCTAGTTTTAACATTTTAAATGTCTTACCTCTTTCTTTTGCAAGTATGAAGTGTCTCTGCTACTCTAGGGAAATAGCTCTGTTATAGTTTGAACATTATTCTCCACAGGTTTATGCATTGGAGGCTTGTTTACTAGCAATTGTACTTTGGGGAAGTACTTGGATTCTAAGCATTTTCACCTAACCAATGGATTAACCACCTGATGACATTATTGACAACTGGGGAATAGCATAGTATTATGCCTAGTTGTAATGAGAATGTCCTTGGAAAATATATATTGCCCTGATTATTCTATTGTTTCTGTACACTATGGGGTGAAGAAATGCTTCTGCCATATACTTTTTCCAGCATGATGTTACGCCCAAATGCATGCTACCAAATGGCCATGGACCAAACCGTCTGAAACCATGAGATAAACTATATCCACTGACCCTTAAGTTGTTTATATGGAAAACTTTTCTTAGAGATGAAAGCCTAAACACAATCAGGTTTTTGTGTTTGGGTCTAAAGTTATGATTTATTAGTTGTATGAAGTAATGAGTTTATAATGACATTTTTATAATGCATATAATGCAATTTCATAATCTGCATCTGTGTTGCTATCTACTGTTTCCTTAACTCCTTGTTTCCCATTCACTTCCTTAATAGTTCCATTTTGATATACTCATTTCTCTTCTAAATTCACATATAAAAGAAGCCAAATGCTACTTCTCTTTGTGACTGACATATTTTTCTTAACACAGTGACACAGTGATTTCCAGTTTCATTAATTTTTCTGAAAATAAAATAATTTCAATATTTATGGCCAAACAAAATTGTATTGAATGTATATGACATTTTCTTATACATAAGAAATTATATTATTCTTATTTCCAGATAACCTCCTTTTTATTTGTTTTGGGGGGTTTATATACATAAAATCTGGTGATGATCTTATTATTATAAGCTCAGGCTTATTTCATAACTTGGCTATAATAAATAAGACTGCAACGAGCATCTGAATATAGATATCTCTATTGCATGCTGACTTTGATAACCCCACATATATACCCAGGAGTGGGAAAGTATTGTCACTTTCTAATTCTGCTTTTGGCTTATTTTTATCATTGACAAATATTTATTATACTCCTTGATTGGTTTAATAGTGATCTTTACATATACACTATACACTTTGACTGTATCCACTCTCTACTACCTCTTGTTGTCTTCCTCATTCCTTTATTATTTGTTTCATTTCTGTTTTCAGATGGTCTCCATTTTACTTATTTTGTAGGTTTTGAAGAAGCTTTATGTATTTAATTTTTACATTAATATTAACAAATTTGTGTATATGTATGTGTGTGCTTTTTTTGCTCATATATACATGCTGGATATGAAGGTCAGAGAACAATTACTGGGAGTGAGTTGTCTTCTTCTGCCACGTGGGGCCTGAGTATCAAATTGAGATCATCAGACTTCATTCCATGAGCCATCATGCTGGGTCTCAAAGGGGTTCAGTTGTTTCCACAATGACTAAGTTAACTTATGTTCTTACTAAGCTCATATAAGAGTTCATTTACCCTAACAATACTTGGTTTTATGTAATTTTGATAATGTCTATTCTGATGTGGTGAGATGATTTTGAATATAGGTTTGATTTACATTTCCCTATTCATTGTAAACATTTCTAAAATTATTAGTTGTATGCTCGCATTGTCCCTGTTATGTTTCAAAATTTCATAGTCTCTGTAATGAGATTTCTGGTAGTGGTTCATGCTATTCATTTAAGCTGTAGCCACATTATTAATTAATTCCTTAAATTTTCAGTGATTTCTATTTACATCAGTATATTGCTAATGCAATATCTTTTTTTAATCTCTATTTTTCAATGGTGCAAAGTATATCTTGGGTGATTGTTACAAATACATATGTATATTATCAATGACTCATCAAACTGAATACTTTAGGAATTTTACATGTTATTAATTGAAATATATACATCAGTGAAACAGTATAATGAAAAAAATGTTATTATGACCATGTAATGGTCCTCTTTAGATCCTAAAATGATAACTTAGTGTAACTCTGACATAAAAGATTAGAGCTAGATAATACTGTTCATCAGTATTGAAGGTTTGATATGAATGTAAATATCCCACATGTTAAGTAATTAGTCCAATGACTGGTCTAGTAAGAACTCAGAAAATAATTACTGAGAATAGCAACCAATGTCAAATTAGTGGTCCTTGTTCTCAAAGCAAAGTGACTACCTGAATTTTAGGTAAAAAGGATGATGATAAATGGAACTGAAGACAGGGAAGTTTATAAGGAAATTATATTTTAGGTTCTCATATTTTCAAATGGTACCTCACTTCCAAAAAAGTGGACTTATTTGGGTACTTTCTCTAGCTCCTACCTTGGGAGTCCTGTGTTCCAACTAATAGCTGACTGTGAGCATCCACTTCAAAATATCTAATAAACAGAAAAAAAAAGATAAAAAAAAATCAATCTCAAAAAAAAAGTGGACTTATTTTCAATCTAATTTGCTGTCTTGATGGTTTATGCTTGTAATCCTAGCCCTTGTTGGGCTAGAGGCAAAAAGATCAGGACTTTAATGACACACATAGTGAACTTGAAGCATGGGCCATCTCCCCTGCCTCATCTTCCTCTCGTTTTTCCAAAAATGTGCTCGTCTTTCAGAAATCAAAATCATATCTACAAGCTGGGCATTGTAGGAACTGTTATCCCACTACTTGGGGGCTGAGACAAAAGGATTGTGAGTTGGCTAGAGTGTTCCTTTCCAGTCTTGGATACAGAGTGAACCTCTTGTCCAACAAACAAACAAAAATATAAAACCATGCATTGGTGAATCTGTATCTGCAGATTTTTTTCTGTTTTTTTTTTTTTTTTTCTAAAAATGTGTGATTGGTTAATCATTAACTGTTAGCTTAGATGATGTTTAAGGAGTAGAGAAAAATGAGCCATTGATTTATACAATAACCTTAGGCTCCCATATTTTCATTACCAGTGCTTTCTGTGACTAGCCAGTTGTGTTACTCTTTTTTCCCCCTTAGTTTCTTTGTTTTATTCTTCTTCCTTCTACCTCTGTGCTGGTCCATTATCAGAAAAGGAAAACCTGTTTTTATTGGGAATCAAGATGTTGCTGGGAGAAAGTTTTTGAATGTTTGCTTTGCAATTTTGCAATATTCTGAAAAAATGGTGTCCAATTCTGATGTGTTTACTTTATTTTAATTTAATTTTATTTGTGAGACAAGGTTTCACTCCACAACACAGGTTGGTCTGGAAATCACCCTGTAACTTGCTCTTGCTTCAACCTCATTATAGTCCTCCTATGCTGTGATTACAGTCATGACCTGCCATGCCCATCTTGGTATGTTTTAATTTTAAAAGCTAAAACAGAACATATTTATAGAAAAGAGACAATATAGGTGTCTGATTTAAGGTAATTCATGACAAATATTAAGATATTGTATTGAATACAATTGTCAGCAAAATTCAATATCATTGTCAGTATGTGATAGTATTTCTATGTATATGTATGTATGCATATAATAATCATCCCATGATATAGGTTTGATATGAATGTTTTATTTATCAATTATACCTTTGTGGAGTCAGGAAAATGAAGAGGACATTACTGTAGCAGAAACACTATGAAACTGGAGATTCATATAGAAAATATTATCACACAGCAGACAAAAATAAAAATTACAATGTTTCTTTGACACTTAAAAGATATATGGGAAACAAAAAAGTCTTCCAAGTACTGATTTGCCTGAGGACAAAAAAGGCTTAGTTACTTTTTTGATCTGTTTTTATACACAGTATTAATCAGAGGGGGGGGGCAAGCTACTTACTCCTTCATTTTCTTTCTTTCTTTCTTTCTTTCTTTCTTTCTTTCTTTCTTTCTTTCTTTCTTTCTTTCTTTCTCTCTCTCTCTCTCTCTCTCTCTCTTTCTTTCTTTCTTTCTTTCTTTCTTTCTTTCTATTAGATATTTTCTTAATTTACGTTTCAAATGCTATCTTGAAAGTTCCCTCTACCCTCCCCCTGCCTTGCTCCCCTACCCACCCACTCTGACTTGGCCCTGGCGTTCCCCTGTATTGGGGCATATAAAGTTTGCAATACTAAGGGGCCTCTCTTCCCAATGATGACTAGGCCATCTTCTGCTACATATGCAGCTAGAGACACGAGCTCTGGGGGTTCTGGTTAGTTCATATTGTTCTTGGGCAAATGGATGTTTCTGGAGGATATCATCTTTAGTGAGGTAACCCAGTCACAAAAGAAGTCACTAGACTTGCACTCACTGATACGCAGATATTAGCAAAGAATCTTAGAATACCCAAGATACTATTTGCAAAACACAAGAAAATCAAGAAGAAGGAAGACCAGCATGTGGATACTTCATTCCTCATTAGCATAGGGAACAAAATACCCATGAAAGGAGTTAAAGAGACAAAGTTTGGAGCTAAGATGAAAGGATGGACAATCCACAGACTAACGCACCTGGGGAATCCATCCCATAATCAGTCACCAAACTCAGACACTATTGCATAGGACAACAAGAGTTTGCTGAAGGGATCCTGATACAAATGCCTTCATTTTCTTTTTTTTTTTTTTCAACTTTTATTAGATATTTTCTTCATTTACATTTCAAGTGTTATCCAGAAAGTCCCCTATATCCTCCCCCCTCCCGGCCCTGCTACCCTACCCACCCGCTCCCACCCCCTGGCCCCGGCGTTCCCCTGTATTGGGGCATATAAAGTCTGCATAACCAAGGGGCCTCTCTTCCCACTGATGNTGGTTTTATGTGGAGGTCCTTCAACCACTTAGACTTGACCTTAGTACAAGGAGATAAGAATGGATCAATTCCCAGTCTTCTACATGATAGCTGCCAGTTGTGCCAGCACCATTTGTTGAAAAGGCTGTCTTTTTTCCACTGGATAGTTTTAGTTCCCTTGTCAAAGATCAGGTGAGCATAGGTGTGTGGATTCATTTCTTGGTCTTCGATCCTATTCCATTGATCTACCTGTCTGTTGCTGTACCAGTACCATGCAGTTTTTGTTATGATTGCTCTGTAATACAGCTTGAGGTCAGGCATGGTGATTCCACCAGAGGTTCTTTTATTGTTGAGAAGAGTTTTAGCTAGTCTCGGTTTTTTGTTATTCCAGATGAACTTGCTAATTGTCTTTTCTAGATCCGTGAAGAATTGAGTTGGAATTTTGATGGGGATTGCATTGAATCGGTAGATAGCTTTTGGCAAGATAGCCATTTTTACTATATTGATTCTGCCAATCCATGAGCATGGGAGATCCTTCCATCTTCTGAGATCTTCCTCAATTTCTTTCTTCAGAGAATTGAAGTTCTTGTCATACAAATCTTTCACTTCCTTCATAAGAGTCACACCAAGATATTTTATATTGTTAGTGACTATTGACTTTCTAGAGTTTAATGAAAATGAAGCCACAACATACCCAAATTTATGGGACACAATGTAAGCATTCCTGAGAGGTAAATTCATAGCTCTGAGTTCCTACAAAAAAAAAAATGGAGAGAGCTTACACCAGTAGCTTGGCAGGACATCTGCATGCTCTAGAACGAATGGAAGCAAAGTCACCTAAGAGGAGTAGACAGCAGGAAATAATCAAACTCAGGGGTGAAATCAACCATGTGGAAACAAAAAGAACTATCCAAAGAATCAATCAAACCAGGAGCTGGTTCATTGAAAAAGTCAACAAGATAGACAAACCCTTGGCCCGACTCACTAGAGGGTACAGGGATAGCATCCAAATCAACAAAATCAGAAATGAAAAGGGAGACATAACAACAGATCCTGAGGAAATTCAAAACACCATCAGATCCTTCTACAAAAGGTTATATTCAAAAAAACTGGAAAATCTGGACGAAATGGATAACTTTCTAGACAGATACCAAGTTCCAAAGTTAAACCAGGATCA
>LR753322.1:2116761-2158142 GCA_902729485.2 Mus minutoides
AAAGAATTCTCAACTGAGGAATACCGAATGGCTGAGAAGCACCTGAAAAAATGTTCAACATCCTTAATCATCAGGGAAATGCAAATCAAAACAACCCTGAGATTCCACCTCACACCAGTAAGAATGGCTAAGATAAAAAAATCAGGTGACAGCAGATGCTGGCGTGGATGTGGAGAAAGGGGAACACTCCTCCACTGTTCGTGGGACTGCAAGCTTGTTCAACCACTCTGGAAATCAGTCTGGCGGTACCTCAGAAAAATGGACATAGTACTACCGGAAGATCCAGCAATACCTCTACTTGGCATATATCCAGAAGAGTTTCCAACTGGTTATAAGGACACATGTTCCACTATGTTCATAGCAGCCTTATTCATAATAGCCAGAAGCTGAAAAGAACCCAGATGTCCCTCAACAGAGGAATGGATACAAAAAATTTGGTACATTTACACAATGGAGTACTACTCAGCTATTAGAAACAATCAATATATGAAATTCCTAGGCAAATGGATGGATCTGGAGGGTGTCATCCTGAGTGAGGTAACCCAATCACAAAAGAACTCACATAACATGTACTCACTGATATGTGGATTCTAGCCCAGAACCCTAGACTACCCAAGATACAACTTACTAAACACATGAATCTCAAGAAGAATGAAGTTCAAAATGTGGTCTCTTTGCCCCTTCCTAGAACTAAGAACAAAGCACACACTGAAGGAGTTACAGAGATCATGTGTGAAGCTGAATCAAAAGGGTGGACCAACCAGAGAAGGCGGCTGCCAGGGATCCCTCCCATAATCAGCCACCAAAATAAGCACTATAGCATATGCCAGCAAGATAATGCTGAAAGGGACCTGATATAGCTGTCTTGTGGGAGGCTATACCAGTGCCAGGTAAACACAGAAGTGGATGCTCACAGTCAGCTATTAGTTGGAACACAGGACTCCCAAGGAAGGAGCTAGAGAAAGTACCCAAGGAGTGGAAGGGGTCTACAACCCTCTAGGTGGAAGAATAACATGAACTAACTAGTTCCCCCTGCGCTCCTGTCTCTTGCTGCATATATGGAAGAAGATGGCCTAGTTGGCCATCATTGGGAGGAGAGGCCCCTTGGTCATACAGACTCTATATGCCCCAGTACTGGGGAACACCAGGGCCATTACGTGGGAGGGGGTGGGTAGGGGATCAGGGTGGGGATGCGGGAGGGTAAGGGAAAATTTCTCGATAACATGTGAAATGTAAATGAAGAAAATATCTAATAAAGAGAAAAAAAAAAGAAATGGAAGGGATTTATTTATTTATTTATTTACATCCCTGTCATTGCCCCTTCTCTGTCTCCTCTCCCACAACTTCTCATCCCATTCCTCCTCCCCTTTGTTCCCTTTGTGCTCCCCCATACCCAGTCTCCCCATTTCCTTGGGTCTCAAGTCTCTCAAGGGTTAAGAACATCTTTTCCTACTAAGGCCTGACCAGGCAGACCTATGCTATGTTTGTGTCAGAGGCCTAGGACTGGCCCATGTATGATTCTGGTTGGTGAATCAGTCTCTGGGAGCTCCCTGGGATCTGGGTAATTTGAGACTGCTGGTCTTCCTATGGGGTCACTCTACCCTTCAGCTTTTTCCATCCTTCCCTTAATTCAACCATAGGGATTCAATGGCTGGGTGTAAGTATCTGCTTTTGTCTCAGTCACCTGCTTTTTCAGCCTTCCAATGGACAGCCATGCCAAGCTCCCATCTATAGGCACATGTTAGCATCAGTAATAGTGTCAGGTCTTGGTGCCCTCCAGTGAGATGGATCCAAAGTTGGGCTGGTCACTGAACCACCTTTCCTTCAGTTTCTTCTCCATTTTTGTCCCTGCAGTTCTTCTAGACAGGACCAGTTCTGGGTCAGAAATTTTGACTGTGGGTCAGTAACCCTGTCCTTCCTCTTGAGGCCCTGTCTTTCTACTGGAGGTGAACTCAAGTTTCCTCTCCCCAGTGTTGGGCAATTTGGTCACTCCCATTGAGTCCTTAGAGTCTTTCACTTTCTAGGCTTCTGGTACGTTCTAGAGGGTCTCCCCAAAGCGCCCCCCCCCATGAGGCTGCTTATCCCCATTCATTCTCTTGGCCCTTTGAGCTTTTCTCCTGCCCACTCCCATAACCTGATCCTGTTCCTCTTGTGCCTTCCCTTTCTCCCACCCAGATCCTTCCCTCCCTCTGCCTCCCATAATTATTTCCTTCTCCCTTCTAAGTGTTTTATACTTACTTTTCCTTGAGGCAAGCTATTTTATGGCCAAATGGCTACTTTTTGGGAACCTAGGAAGGATTCTGTTACATGCTGTCATTTGAACAATGTGAGATGAATTTGAAATAGGCCATTCTTTTTGTGGCTGGTAGGTGAAATACTTCATATTTCAAGATGTGTCATTTCTCCATATGGCATTGCTCCTTACCCTTTGGGTGGCAGTTTAATTGTGGGTGTGCTGGCTATATTTGAAGAAACACATATGAATGAGAAGCTTCCTAATTTGGTATTGGAGATTCCCTTACTTTCAGGTAATTAAACTGAGTTCTCCTAAAATTAACTTATAAATTTAGATAATAATGGAATCTTGACTTAGGCCATTGTTGACAAGATTAGTCTTAGAGACTATAGCTTAAGAGAGTATGGTTTAACAATTATTAAAATTTATAGTGCATTTTTTGCTACCATATTCATACATAAATTCAGTAGCTGAAGCCTGAGATAAATCTTCTGTAGAGTATTCTCTGTTCAGTCATGGCAGATAAGTGTATCTCAGCCATGAAAGACAGTTTCCTAGCCCACCAGAAATTTCTCACATAAAACTATGAGAAAATTATTTGTAGAAATATCACTTGTTACAGGAGAAGTTTCCTATGGTCTTATGTGGGGTAGAAATGGGGAGTTAGAGAACTTGAGAGATGAGGATTCCCAAGAGCAAAGGGTAGAGGGATCACAACTGGACACTTCTAATTGCTACAATGGCTTTGTCTTTCTCAAGCAGGTTCTCCTCTGTAAGGAATCCACGTCTTTAAATGAATTTTCATGGACTGGACTGGAAGATATTCTGGAGTGATAGCAATTTTTTTTAGTTGGAATAGGAGAGGTTTTTTTTTTTTTTTTTTTTTTTTTTTTTTTTTTTTTTTTTTTTTTTTTTTTTTTTTTTTTTTTTTTTTTTTTTTTTTTTTTTTTTTTTTTTTTTTTTTTTTTTTTTTTTTTTTTTTTTTTTTTTTTTTTTTGGTTTTTCGAGACAGTGTTTCTCTGGGTAGCCCTGGCTGTCCTGGAACTCACTCTGTAGACCAGGCTGGCCTCAAACTCAGAAATCCGCCTGCCTCTGCCTCCCAAGTGCTGGGATTAAAGGCATGCACCACCACACCCGGCTTTGGAATAGGAGAGTTTTAATTGGCCTCTTATTTGACATGTTTGCTGTTTTTTCCACTTGATTCCCCAATATTCTAATTATTACTGATCAATGCTTCATAGTTTAAGACAGTTATCCTTCTTATGTGAGCCTTGGCATATTCCAGTTATCAGGGCTTATAGCATTAGTATCTGAAGAAGTTTCTGATACACATAATTTCTTATAGGGATTCAGGCTTATTTTCCCACTGTAAGTCTTTTAGTTATGGGGAGGACTATCTTATCTTTTTGCTTTTCTAGGATTTCCTGTGGCATAATCTCACATTAATGCAAGTGTGATTTATAATCAAACTTATGAGCTACACACAAACTTTGAATTTCTCCATACTGACTACAGTTCCTATAGTGGGGAGAAGAAATATAGATTTCTCATTGAATAATGAAAATGTTTTGCAATTGGCATACAGCTCCCTAAGCCAACATTTTTTTTCTAAAAGATTACTACACCTTAGTTAGGAGTTTTAGGGCTGTGACTAGACACCATGACCAAGGCAAGTCTTATAAGGACAAAATTTAATTGGGACTGGCTTACAGGTTCAGTCCATTATCATCATCTTAGGAGTATGGCAGCATCCAGGCAGGCATGGTGCAGACAGAGCTGAGAGCTTCATCTGAAGGCTGCTAGTGGAAGACTGATTTCCAGGCAGCTAGGACTAGGATTAAAGCCCACATCCACAAGAAACACACCTATTCCAACAAGGCTACACCTCCCAAAAGTGCCACTCCTCAGGCCAAGCATATATAGGCCATTATACTGTTTCTAAGCACAGTAGAGTCAATGTGGTAAGTAGGCAGATGACATAGCATCCATGTGATTTTACCATCAGATACTCTTATGTGGATGAACTATATATGCTATATGGTATAGCACTAACTAGATTTTAATTCTTTTGTAAACCACATAGTAGAGGTTGTTTTTTTCTAAATCAACACTGACATTTAACTAGTGATGATGAGCACTAATTTTTCCAATATGTATTAGATAACTTCTTAATTTACATTTCAAGTGTTATCCAGAAAGTTCCCTATAACCTCCCCCCTCCTGGCCCTGCTCCCCTACCCTCCCGCTTCCACATCTTGGCCCTGGTGTTCCCTTGTACTGGGGCATATAAAGTCTGCATGACCAAGGGGCCTCTCCTCCCAATGATGGCCAACTAGGCCATCTTCTTCCATATATGCAGCTAGAGACATGAGCTCAAGGGGTACTAGTTAGTTCATGTTATTCTTCCACCTATAGGGTTGAAGACCCCTTCAGCTCCTTGGGTACTTTCTCTAGCTCCTTCTTTGGGAACCCTGTGTTCCATCTAATATCTGACTGTGAGCTTCCACCTCCATGTTTGCCAGGCATTGGTATAGTCTCCCAGGAGACAGCTATATCCGGGCCCTTTCAGCACTATCTTCCTGGCGTATGCTATAGTGTTTATGATTGGTGGCTGATTGTGGGATGGATCCCTGGCAGCCACAGACATTGGATCCATCCTTTGGATTCAGCTTCACACATGATCACTGTAACCCCTTCAATGTGTGCTTTGTGCTTAATTCTAGGAAGGGGTGACGTGTCCACATTTTGATCTTCCTTCTTCTTGAGTTTCATGTGTTTAGTAAATTATATCTTGGGTAGTCTAGGTTTCTGGGCTGATATCCACATATCAGTGAGTACATGTTATGTGAGTTCTTTTGTGATTGGGTTACTTCACTCAGGATGACGGCCTCCAGATCCATCCATTTGCCTAGGAATTTCATATATTTATTGTTTTTAATAGCTGAGTAGTACTCCATTGTGTAAATATACCAAATTTTTTGTATCCATTCCTCTGTTGAGGGACATCTGGGTTCTNCTCCTCTATAAGTTTCAGTGTCTCTGGTTTTATGTGGAGGTCCTTCAACCACTTAGACTTGACCTTAGTACAAGGAGATAAGAATGGATCAATTCCCAGTCTTCTACATGATAGCTGCCAGTTGTGCCAGCACCATTTGTTGAAAAGGCTGTCTTTTTTCCACTGGATAGTTTTAGCTCTCTTGTCAAAGATCAGGTGATCATAGGTGTGTGGATTCATTTCTGGGTCTTCGATCCTATTCCATTGATCTACCTGTCTGTTGCTGTACCAGTACCATGCAGTTTTTGTTAAGATTGCTCTGTAGTACAGCTTGAGGTCAGGCATGGTGATTCCACCAGAGGTTCTTTTCTTGTTGAGAAGAGATTTCGCTAGTCTTGGTTTTTTGTTATTCCAGATGAACTTGCTAATTGTCTTTTCTAGATCCTTGAAGAATTGAGTTGGAATTTTGATGGGGATTGCATTGAATCTGTAGATAGCTTTTGGCAAGATAGCCATTTTAATGGTAAAAATTAAAGCTCAATGACAATGGGGTAAGCTAAAGAGTACAACTTACTAAACACATGAATCTCAAGAAGAATGAAGTTCAAAATGTGGTCTCTGTGCCCCTTCCTAGAATTAAGAACAAAGCACACACTGAAGGAGTTACAGAGATCATGTGTGAAGCTGAATCAAAAGGATGGACCAACCAGAGACGGCGGCTGCCAGGGATCCTTCCCATAATCAGCCACCAAAATAAACACTATAGCATATGCCAGCAAGATAATGCTGAAAGGGACCTGATATTGCTGTCTTGTGGGAGGCTATACCAGTGCCTGGTAAACACAGAAGTGGATGCTCACAGTCAGGTATTAGTTGGAACACAGGACTCCCAAGGAAGGAGCTAGAGAAAGTACCCAAGGAGCGGAAGGGGTCTTCAACCCTCTAGGTGGAAGAATAACATGAACTAACTAGTTCCCCCTGCGCTCATGTCTCTAGCTGCATATATGGAAGAAGATGGCCTAGTTGGCCATCATTGGGAGGATAGGCCCCTTGGTCATACAGACTCTATATGCCCCAGTACAGGGGAATGCCAGGGCCATCACGTGGGAGGGGGTGGGTAGGGGAGCAGGGCGGGGACATGGGAGGGTAAGGGAAAATTTCCTGATAACATGTGAAATGTAAATGAAGAAAATATCTAATAAAGAGAAAAAAAAGTTTTACTGAGGATAAAAAAAAGAGTATGAACATCTAAACATTGTGTTAAGATTCAGAAAGAACATCTCATTTTGTTTATTAGAAAATAAAATGATGTTAAAATGTAGGCATTCCAGATGTGTAGAAAGGTGAATAGGGATCAATTTATGTTTCAAAGAGCAAATGCCTTTAGATTAATCTAAATTCAAAGAGGATTTGCTATAAGTAATAAATGTCATGGTGTAGATAGCAATTAGTTTGTTTTAGATTGAAATGTACTAGGCTGAAAGCTTGGAATCCATTTAGTGCCTGAACCATTATATCTATACTTGTTAATAAATATAGTTTGGTCTTTCAATGGACTAGTTTAAACTGCCTACAGTAAGCACTCGGGAGGCAGAGGCAGAGACAGGCAGATTTCTGAGTTCAAGGCTAGCCTGGTCTACAAAGTGAGTTCCAGGACAGCCAGAGCTATACAGAGAAAACCTCTCTCGAAAAACCAACCCCCTCCCCCAAAAAAGAAAGAAATTTATTCTGAAAGATTTTAAAAGTTAGACTATGTCAGTGTAACAATTTAAATTTAGTTCTTTTACTCCAGTGTTTAAAATGTTATCTGTTAAGTGCCTTACATATTTTTGAGCACCTGAGAGTGTAGAGATTATTGGAAGTTGTGTTTTGAGCTCTGAAAGAATGTAGCATATGGAAAATACCGTTATTGAGTCTATTTTCTTCCTCTGAAAAGAAATCTCCTGAGGCTTATCTTTATTAAAAGTGCAGCATCTTTTCTACTGCTTTAGATTTATAAGATCCCTTTGAGACTATGATCTCCTAATCTTAATTTTTTTTTTGTCTGCAAAAGCTAATGCAAAAGAAATTCTCTTGTTTTCTGTGGAGATTTATAACAGAATCTTTTTAAATAATTTAGAATTTGTTTAGAGTATTTTAACTTGATATTTTAGGTACACTTTTATTTTTTAAAAGTGATATCAATATCCTTTTAAAAGTGTACACATACATAAAATGTGTTTATGTGTAAAATTATATATTACTTAACATCCAATTATTTTGAAGGAAGTATAAAAAGAGCACAAGCATGATTTAAAAATATTTAGGGACATTGCATTAATTAAAAAATTAATAAGACAGAAATTACTAGATTAAAACATTAAGCACCAGTACTGGCTAGATAACTCAGTATGTTTAGATGCTTCCTGAACAAGCTTAGAAACCTGAGTTTCATTTCTAGAACCCACATAAAGGTCAAAAGAGAGAATCAACTATAGGAAATTGTCCTCTTACACCCACACATGTGCCCCCCCCCCACAAACACACACACACAGGCATACTCACAGTACACACTTATACACATGTACACACACAATAAAGCTGATATTGGGGCCATCTTAAAACCTATATCTATATAGATTATAAAACTAAATAAATGCATAGTTAAATGTAGATATGATAATTCAAAACAATCAACTCTACTGCTTCTAGTCCCATTTGTCCCTCTAGACAGATTCTTTTACTTCTGCTATTATACCATACATACATGTATTTTTTTCCCAATGGAAATACAATACCTCTACCCAAACTGAGCTTTAGTTCCTTTATCTGTAATATTTCTTCAGTATAGGTATAGATAATAAAATAAAAATTTATAGTAACTCAATGTTATCACATAAAAAAGTAATTTTAAGTCATTGTTTGGTTATCTCTTGAATCATTTTTGTAATATTTTTGGTCATATTGGTTGTTTTGGTTTTTGTTTTGCTTTTGGCTGTAGATAGATAGATAGATAGATAGATAGATAGATAGATAGATAGATAGATAGCATGAAGTTGGGTTGATAAGAAAGGGAAAATCTAAGAAGAGCTGGACAGAGGGAAAATCATGGTCTAAAATATATTGCATGAAAAAAAATAAGTAAAAGAAAAGGAATCTAAACAAGCATATAATGTAGCCATAATGTTGCTTTTAAAAGTTTTTCCACCCTTTAGTTTATTTTGCTATTTGATAATTTGAAGAACTGAGGCATGAAACACCTATACTTACTTACTTAAGCATTGATCACCTTTTCAGAAATGACTCGTGCATGAATTAGTTTTTCCCTGGAGAATTATTAGTTCTGAGACTGGTCAATACCATGATTGATTTGTATTTTTCGTGTGTGCTAGAGGACGGGGATGAAACCACTGTACTGTATGAAAAGTAATTAAAACTCTATTAGGAAAGCAATGAAACTGAACAGTTTTCAGCCTAAGACTGAAGTATATAGACTTCAAGAGAGCTGTGTTTAGTAGTGCTATATTGCCTCCATTTTGGAAATAATTTTGTTCCTCTTTGACTGTTTCTAAACATAAATGTACTTATATTTTGATAGCAAATAATCTCCTACTTTAGACATTTTTTAATGAAATGAATTTCCTAACTAGGCCCATTAATTGCTACATATGCAATTTATTTGTGAAGTATTGTTTGTTATAATAAATGGCATTATATATCTTCAAATTATTAATTAATATCTGTAAGTAGACTTTTAGATTAATATTTAAAAACTTGATAATATCTTTTGATCACCTTGAAAATTTGTTTGTTTTAAGGCTTTTGCAAACCATTAATGTTTTTGCCCTCAAGTTTTAAATTGTTCTTTATTTTAGACTGAAACCTTGCTATTTTGCTATTGTTGCTTACTAGAATAGGAGGATAACATTTGTTAATTACTTTGACTGCCTAATAATATTCTTGAGATTCTCAGAAACTAGAATAAACATTGTTACTTAAATGTCAGGTTGACACTACTTCTTGGCAGAGGAGACAGAGGAGCAACGCCACATGTGTGGTATTATTTCTGCGTACAGTTAGGGAAGTGCACTATGCACGGATTCCATAAATAACATTTTATCTAAACAACAGGGAAGAAAGCTACACACCATTTTTTATTTATATATTCGACCTTTAAATCATAAAAATCTTTGCATAAAGGATCATGCTTTTTACAGAAACATATTTTGTAATGAGCCTGTTTCTGATTTCAATTAAGGATTTTCTTAAAAAAAATGCATTTTTTCACTTCAATGAAAATGATTTTTCAATCATAGTTGTACTCAAAAGGTATTTTTATATGCAAATTTTCTCCACCAAAGAAAAGAAAACTGCTAATAATACATCAAAGTAGCTGTGCAGAAACTAGCAGCTCAACTCATTTTTCATGTTCTTTCCTCATATTGCAAATCTTTGTAAGCAAATGATAAGTGTTTTGTGATTCTTAATCAGAATTTTGGATAAATATCTTTGTATATTTCAGTGAAAATATTTTTTAAATTATAGTTAAAATACTCAAAATGTATTCTTCTTATATACACATTCCCCATACCAAAACTAGTGTTCCTTATAAATCATTGGGGTCTAGAAAGATGTTTTTTATGACAAACACTGCAGCATAAAGATATTTTGTGAATTTTGAATGAACTATTACATAAAACCAAGGCACTGAAATTTACAAATACTCTATGGCAGATCTACAGGTCTATGATGAGTTTGATTAGAATTATTTGGTAAATTTCATTATGAGCCATACAGTATAATTATGCTTTATTAAAAATAGTGTTATAACCACCACAGAGATGCTTTGTAAAATTGTTTCCATACTGAATTGTAACCTTGCCTAGCTTTCAAAACATGGAATAAAGTGGATGTTCCCTTTTTCAAAAACGGTAGAACACCATAGGCCCATAAAACTTTCCACTTTAGAAAGGGGTTTGCCTTCTATGTCACAGACAGATGACATTACTTGCCAATAGCAATCTCTTATTATTTATAGCTGCCATATCAATTACATTTACTTTTTAGCATAATTATAAACCTTAAATACTGAAGTTAAAATTAAGATGGAATCATAGTGCAAAATAAATAAAACTAGAAATTATGGCTGTAGCATATATTTCATTTTAGTGAAAGATATTCTTAGTTAAGAGTATGCTTAAAGCTACCAAATATAATCATATAACATAAAATATATTTGCAGGTTTTGGCATTGGTCAAACTTCTCCATCTTTGAAGGAGCTAAAGGAATACTTTTACAATAATAGTAAAAGGCAGTTAAGCCAGCTTTCTGTGAACTTGACACAAGCTAGAGTCATTTTGGAAAAGGAAACTATGGTTTAGAAAATGCCCACAACTAGACTTACCTGAAGGCAAACCTATGATTTCTTTTTTTCTTTTTTTCATTTTTCATTTTTGTTAAAGAGTGATTTACTATAACAAGTGAGAATCCCAACCAAAATTATCACCAAACTATCAGGCAATTATAAAGAGGTTTCTAGTTGGAAACTTTCCTAGCACAAGCTGTGATTTGGGACCACTGAATAAAGGTGCATTTCCTACTACACAAGTCTCTGCCTAGAAGGCACATGCACTATCTATGTATTCAAATTTCCATAAAGGCAGGTATCTCTCTAAAAATCATTAGGTTCCACAACGCCCCTTTTGAAAAATACACAAATCTATTTTCCATCTCTGCCATCTCACTGATGAGATTCTGAATCAGGACCCGTTGCTCAAGCATGAGGACCAGCTTCGTGTGGTTTGGATCCTTTACTCCATCTTAGTCTTCAGTCTATGGAAGTTAAACCTGAGAAGACTCAAATGGATGACTTTTTCCAATTTTTGAAGGTGTTGGAATTATGTTAAGTGTCCAACAGCTGGTGTTAAAGTCTCTAGTCCAAAGAGAATCATAATATATATAACTGAGGTTTCTCCCTTAAATTCTTGTTTAGGACTGTTGTAAAGGTAATTTGCATTAAATGGGTCTGTTACTCAATTACACATATGAACAAGTTTAGAGGTAAAGTCCTAGAATGACACAATATTTGTGTACTGGCTGGTTTTGAGTGTCAACTTGACACAGGCTGGAGTTATCACAAAGAAAGGAGCTTCAGTTGGGGAAGTGCCTCCATGAGATTTAGCTGTGGGACATTTTCTCAATTAGTGATCAAGGGGGAGGGCCCCTTGTGGGTGCGACCATTTCTGGGTTAAGAGACTTTTAATTGTAAAAAGACTCTGGATTTTAAAAGATATTAGATATTTCTTGGGTTCTATAAGAGAGCAGGCTGAGCAAGCCAGGGGAAGCAAGCCAGTAAGGAACATTCCTCCATGGCCTCTGCATCAGCTCCTGCTTCCTGACCTGCTTGAGTTCCAGTCTTGACTTCCTTGGTGATGAACAGCTGTATGGAAGTGTAAGCCGAATAAACCCTTTCCTCCCCAACTTGCTTTTTGTTCATGATGTTTGTGCAGGAATAGAAACCCTGACTAAGACAAATTGGTACCAGCATAGTGGGGTATTCCTTTGACAACATGACCATGTTTTGGGGAGGACTGTGGAAGGACTTTGGAACTTTGGGCTTGAAGATCCATTCGTTGTTAAGTGCTCTGTCAGATGTTGTGTAGGAGCTTGGAAGATACTGTTGAAAACAATGCAGAAGATGGAGGTCTGGCTTGTGAATTTTCAGGGGGAAAATTAAAGACTCTTTTCAGGGCCATTGCTATTTTGATTGGGAAGATTCTGTGGTTCTGGTTAGCTGGAGCTGAAGAATCAGCTGTGATTAACAAGATATCAGAACTACTAAAGTGAAACTTTTGCATTACTGGGACTATCGATGCTGGTTAGCTGGAGCTAAGAAATTAGTGGTGATTAAGAAGAGACCAGCATCGTTGAGGTAACATCTTCTGGGAAGTGCTTTCTGAGAGCACAAAGAGGCTATGTTCCAGATATAGCCAAAGTTGTACCTCGTGCAGCAGCAGGACTTGGTAATGTGTAAGAGTTACCTAGGTGGTACTGGTTTTAGAGGAATGAAGGAGTCATGCAGAGCAGCTGAGGCCACGGAAGCACTGTGAGAGGCCATGCAAGGCCACTGGTGGAGGTGCAGCCTCAGTTGCAATTGATGGCCCAGGACTGAAAGGGTCATGTAAAGGAGTTGAGGCTCGGCACCATGAAGAGAGCCTATGAGAGGCTAGTGTTGAAGTCTAGTTACAGAAGCATTTTGGAGATGCCAGTACCATGAGATGACCACCAAGAACAGCAGCAGCAATGGAGTACAGGCATCTGGAGCCTAGAAGACAAGGTGTGTGCTACAAAGGGCATGGCTGGAGAAGTGACCCAAGCCCTTGGAGGAGCCCAAAAGATGGTGAGTTGGATTCCAGACATTAGACAGTTGGAGTTTGATTTTGCTTTTCATTGTGACTGTGCCCTGATGTTTTTCCCTCTTCAAGGAAGTATTTTAGTGGAGCCCACAGTTAAGAGACTTTTAATTGTAAAAAGACTCTGGATTTTAAAAGATATTAGATATTTTTAAAGGATTGGACTTTTAATATGTAAAGACTGTGAGACTTTTAAAGTTATTTAAGATCTTGGGGATGAATAAGAACTAAGGATTGAGGCTTACTAGTGATGTGTTTGTGTGTCAAGTTGACAAGGGGTCAATTGTACTGGCTGGTTTTGAGTGTCAATTTGACACAGGCTGGAGTTATCACAAAGAAAGGAGCTTCAGTTGGGGAAGTGCCTCCATGAGATTTAGCTGTGGGGCATTTTCTCAATTAGTGATCAAGGGGGAGGGCCCCTTGTGGGTGGGACCATCTCTGGGCTGGTAGTCTTAGGTTCTATAAGAGAGCAGGCTGAGCAAGCCAGGGGAAGCAAGCCAGTAAGGAACATTCCTCCATGGCCTCTGCATCAGCTCCTGCTTCCTGACCTGCTTGAGTTCCAGTCCTGACTTCCTTGGTGATGAACAGCTGTATGGAAGTGTAAGCCGAATAAACCCTTTCCTCCCCAACTTGCTTCTTGGTCATGATGTTTGTGCAGGAATAGAAACCCTGACTAAGACAATTTGTAACCATGCAGAATTTGGTGGGTAATAGCTTAGAATGTTGAACAATCATTTGATTTTGTAGAAAGTGGAAGACATGATCCATGCCTCACTTTTACCCTATGACCACACCAAATAATTGTTGTGTGAGGGCCCAGCTCACTGTGGGCAGTGCCTCTGCTGTAAGAAAGCAGGAAGAGCAACTCAGTAAGCAGTGTTCCTCCATGACCTCCAGGTTCCTGCTCTGTTTGAGTTCCTGCCCTGACTTCCCTGGGCACACTACAAACTGTAACATGCTATGAACCCTTTCTTCTCAAGCTGATTTTGATCATGGCATTTCATCACAGGACTAGAAATCATAACTTAGACAACAGGAAATTACAAAGTTACTCTTGCTGATTATTTGTACTTTTCAATCTGAACTTTCCAAGACCAGAATAGTATCTACTATTTGTTTAAAAAAATTATTTTTCTTTTATATACTACAACCCAACCACAGTATCCCCTCTTTCCTCTCCTCCCAGGAATGTGTTGTTCTGTTCTACCCTCATCCTCTCCTCTCTTCAGAAAAGGTCAGGTCTCTCATGGATATCAACCAAACAGGGCTTGTCAAGTTGCAGTAAGACATTCTCTCATATTTAGGTTGAATGAGGAAACCAAGTAGAAGGACAAAAGAAAAGTATCTGCTCTTTCGGCCCATAGTAAAGTCTTTCAGTTACTAAAAAGTGTTAGTAAAGGGGTAGGTTTGCTTAACTCTTTCAGTAGGTGGGCTTACAATTGCAGTGAGGTTTTCAGAAAAGAGCAACTGCTTTTTCCAGAGCACAACATCAACAAGAAGATTTGGAGCAAGAATTTCATACAGTAGGTAATTTTGAACTTTATTTTGTGCATTTAGCTTGAGTGTGTATATGTGTTTGTGTGTGTCCATGTGTGTGCCACAGAGTGAGTATGGGGGTCACAGAGCAACTTACAGAACAGAGTTCTCTCCTACCATGCAGGTCTTACGGATTGAACTCAGTCCATCAGTCTATCAGGCTGAGAAGCAAGTGTCTCTTGCCACTAAGCCATCTACACAGTGGCTCCTGACATTTTTTAATGAATATAAAACTAAGTGTATGGATGACTAGCAGAGTTCTAAATAGGTTACCCTGAGGCTACTTCTCTGAAAGAAATTAGAAATATTACTCATGATTCTATGATTCATGCATCCTGCAATAGAAAAATAAATCTAAGAACTTATTAGATGACATTATGTTCCTATACTTAAGAAAGTAAAGTGAATTTCTTAAAGAACAGCAATGAGTCAATGGCAGACACAGTGTTTTATTTTAGAATTTAATTACTAACAAACTTCTTTACTCAATGGCATGTCAATACTTGTAACTTTAATTAATATTCACTCTGGCCTTAATGAGTCTTAGAATCAGAAGAAAAAAACCCATGAAAAATTAAGCTAGCATATGAAAACTAAGGTTAATTTTATTAGAAAAGAAAGATGCTTAAACATTTTAGGTTTTAAATCATGTTCAGATGTTAGAATTTTCTCACAGGAATGATCTAGAGAAGTCATGTATTGCTGTGACTCTGTGAAAAAGGGACTGCAATAGCCTAATAAATTGTTTTTGACAGTGTGAAATATTTGATTGTTGTCTAAGTCAATGACATTTAAAGTGTGCCACATTGACCTGGGTTGTTTCATAAATTGTTAGTTACTATAGAAATTGAAAACTTTTATGGTATTCAATATTCTGCTAAGTATAAAAGAAAGTGGTGTTGTATTTTATATGTCTCCTTTAAAACATGTTTTTCCAATAATCATTCTTATTAATAAATAAAATATGGTCTTTCAGCTAGTTTGAACAGCTATTGTTGAAGTTAAAATGCATTTTGAAAGTAGTTATTCAAAATCTTTATGAGGCTTTACAATGTGCAAGGCATCATATTTTGAACTGGTCACATTAAAAAAAAACAAGGTTGAATCCTCTTTGAAGTGAAGGTGAGATAGGTGGAAGGTTGTATCTGTTGTTATTGTTATTTTGAAATAGGCTTTGTTGGTAGATAACTCAGTAAGGCCTGGAATGCACTCTGCAGTTCAGGTTGGCCTTAACTTCCCAAGGTTTGTGATTATAGGTATGTGCTTCCACACCTAGACTACAGGAACAATCAAGAAACTGAATCCTTTAGGCAGAGTTATATAAATGCAAAATTTTTCTTTAATTGTTGTTAGGGAAAAGTTATCCAATTGCTATGATATGTAAAATGGACTTGGAGATATCAGAGAGGCTTACAGAATACACTGTTATAGAGGAAGTAAGTACAGCAAAACAAACTTGTACTTTCACTACTACTGTGTCTAAGAAACACTATTTTGTCATAGTTTAAAAAAATAGTTCATCATATAATGCAATTGTTTTCAAGTATCATGAGTTTAGACTGTGTAACTGACATATAGATGCAAAGGTTAAGATCATAGAAGGTCTGTTTCAAATCCCAGTTTCACTACATATTAGATTTGTAACCCACTTGTGAGAAGCAAACTTTAGCATAATACTTGACCTTTGTATGAGAGTCAACAAATCTCATATGGATACTTTTACTTTCTTTTCAAAGAAAGAATACATTAATCTTTTACTTTATGTCAACACAATGAGGAAGAATCTTTCTTATTTGACCACTCAAATGTATTTACTTTATTCTAGACTTCAGTGTCACTGGTAGCCTATAGTTCTGATAACTATATATTATCTCAAGCAATAAATGAAAACATTGATCTTATGTTATGCATATTTACTTCAAATGGTCAGAGAATTAACCTAAGTGTGATGGCTCTTGGCCATAATCCAAATCCTCTGGAGGCTAAAGCTTGGAAGTCAAGAGTACTAGACAAGGTTGGTCTATATGCTGAATTTAAGAGTAACCTAGAGTATACAGGAAGACCTTCTCTGAAACAAACAAACCCAAAGCAAGCAAACAAAATATAAAAAGAGGGAACAGAACAAATTAAGAAAACATTTATAAATACATATGAAAAAATTAAAACCATAAGCAACATTTTTGTGAATATTCCTATAGATTTTTTTCTATATAAATATTTGTAGCATTTAAAAATCAGGAAAAAAATCCTTTATTATAGGACTAATTAGCACTACTGTCAGTTTCAGAAGAGCAAAACAGTGGCACCAATCTTTTAAGTATATCATCATAGTGGTCTTTTTCCACTGTAGAGTGTCTGAATACATGCATATACCCCGAAGTGCAGCTTCTCCTGAGGCTGGTAGCTTCCTTTTTTAAAACACTGAAAAAAACCATAAGCTTATCTCAATCTATTCTATCAGGAAAGTGTTGTACTTTACTCTTGAAGATTTTAAAACTTTAGTTAAACTGCTTTTCAATAGAAAGCTTACATCCCACAGATACTAATAACACTTTTTGCATTGAGATTGAATCTTTTCTGATTGAATCTTTTTATCCTCAGAGTTTTATGTAGTATCGACACACATACACACACACATTTTTAAAGACAAGGTATCATGTAGCCCAGACTAACTTAAAAATATCTGTTTAGCTGAAGATCACATTCCACTCCTGGTCCTCCTGCCTCCATCTCCTGAACACTGTGATTACAAGCATACCCCAGAGCACTCCCTTGCCCCCAGTGCCCATATACAGAGACAATTTGACTCCTAGGAGGTATGGCATAACCAGGCTCACAGGTGAAACTACCCCTAACCCAATACCTGGCTTAACTGTGACCCGTACAGGTTCCAAAAGAGGCAGGACCTATCTGCCCTACTGGACAACCATCTTCCTTCTGGCCTGCAACCAGGGCAGAGCCAGTAGTGCTCTAGACGTCTTCCCACACCCAGAGACAGCTTGACTTCCAGGGGGTCTGTCATAACCTGTGCTCACAGGTAAGACACCAATCAACCCCTATACCTGGTCTAACTATGTACCTATGCAGCCCACCTGATTCAGGACTTATCTGCCCTGCTGAACACACACCATCCTTCTAGTCCACAACTGTGCCCTTGGGCTTATCAGGTGCTCCAGCACCTCTCTCCCATTCACCCAGAGATAGCTTGACTCCCAGGAGATCCATCATAACCAGGCTCTCGGAATGGGAGCTCCAGACCCCCTCTCACACCCAGAGACAGCCTGACTCGAGAAGGTCCATCATAACCAGGCTCACAGACGAGGCAAGCTCCAGTCAAACACAGCAAGGCCAGTTAACACCAGAGATAACCAGATGGCAGAAGGCAAGTGCAAGAACATAAGCAACAGAAACCAATACCACTTGACACTACCAGAAGAACCCAGTTCTCCCACCACAGCAAGCCCTAGACACCCTAACACACCTGTAAAGGAAGATTCTGACCTAAAATCCCATCTCATATAGATGATAGAGAACCTTAAGGAGGACATAAATAACTCCTTTAAAGAAATACAGGAAAAATAGGTAAACAAGTAAAAATCCTGAAAGAGGAAACATATAAATCCCTTTAAAAAGTACAGGAAAACACAATCAAACAGGTGAAGGCATTGAACAAAGCACTAAAAATGGAAGTAAAAACAATAGAGAAATCAAAAAGGAAGGGAAACCTGGAGATGGAAAACCTAGGAAGGAGATCAGGAGTCACAAACAGAATAAAAGAGATGAACAGAGAATCTCAGACATAGAAGATAATGTAGAAGATATTGACACAGTAGTCAATGAAAATACAAAGTACAAAAAGCTCCTAACCCAAAACATCCAGAAGTTAGGACATAGTAAAAAGATTGAACGTAAGAATAATAGGAATAGAAGAGAGTGAAGACTCCCAATTCAAAGGGCCAGAAAAACATCAAACCAATAGCTAACATCAAATTAAGTTGAGAGGAACTTGAAGCAATCCCACTAAAATCAGGGACAAGACAATGCAAGGCTGCCTACTATCTCCCTATTTATTCAATATAGTATTCAAAGTTCTAGCTAGAGCAATTAGACAACAAGTGGAGGCCAAAAAGGATACAAATTGGAAAGGAAGAAGTCAAGGTATCACTATTTGCAGATGATTTGATAAGCAACTCAAAAAATTCTACCAGAAAACTCCTACACCTGATAAATAACTTCAGCAAAGTGGCTAGATATAACATTAACTTAGACAAATCAGTATCCTTCCTCTACAGAAAGGATAAACAGGCTGAGAAAGAAGTTAGCAAAAAAACACCCATCATAATAGTCACAAATAATATAAAATATCTTAATGTAACTCTTACCAAGTAAGTGAAAGATATGTCTCTGAAGAAAGAAATCAAAGAAGACCTCAGAAGATGCAGTGGTGCCATGGTCATGAATCAGTTGGATTAACATAGTAAAAATGGCCATTTTACCAAAAGCAATCTACAGATTCAATGTAATCCCAATAAAATTTCCAACCCAATTCTTCATAGAAAAAGAAACAGCAATTCTCAACTTCATCTGGAACAACAACAACAACAACAACAACAACAACAACAACAACAACCCAGGATAGTGAAAATAATTCAAAACAATAGAAGAATGTCTTGGGGAATCATCTTCCCTAACCTCAAGCTGTACTATAGAGCAATAGTGATTGAAACTGCATGGTATTGGTACAGAGACAGGCAAGTAGATCAACGGAATAGAATTGAACACACAGAAATATACCCAGACACCTATGGTCACTTGATCTTCGACAAGGAAGCCAAAATCATACATTGGAGAAAAGAAAGCATTTTCAACAAATGGTAATGGGTTAACTTGTGGTCTGCATGTATAGAAAGCAAACTGATCTTTTTTTTTACCTCCTTGTAATAGCTCAATTCCAAGTGAATCAAGGACTGCCACATAAAACCACATATGCTGAATTTAATAAAAGAAAAAAGTGGGAAAGAGATTAGAACTCATTGGCACAGGGGCAACTTCTGAAGGAACATCACTGACTCAGGCTCTAAGATCAAGAATTGACAAATGGGACCTCATGAAATTACAAAGCTTATGTAAGGCAAAGGGCACTGTCAATAGGACAAAATGGCAACCTATAGATTGGGAAGAGATCTTTACCAACACTATATCTGATAGAAGGTTAATATTCAAAGTATACAAAGAACTCATGAAGTTAGACTCCAGAAAACCAGTTAACCCAATTATAAACATGGGTACAAAGGTAAACAAATAATTCTCAACAGAGGAATCTTGAATGGTCCGTGAGCATCTAAAGAAATGTTCAAAATCCATAGTCATAAGGGAAATGCCAATCAAAATGACCCTGAGACTTTACCTTACACAAATCAGAATGGTTAAAATCAAAAACACAAGCAACAGCAGATGCTAGTAAGGATGTGGAGAAAGAGGAACACTCTTCCATTGCTGATGGGACTGAAATCTAGAACAACAACTTTGGAAATCAATCTGGCTACATGTTCTACTATGTTCATAGCAGGCTTATTTATAATAGCCAAAACCTGGAAACAAGCCAGATGCCCCTCAACTGAAATATGGATATAGAAATTGTGATGCATTTATACAATGGAATACTACTTAGTTATTAAAAATGACAACTTCACGAACTTTGTAGGCAAATGGATGGAACTAGAAAATATCCTGAGTGCAGTAACCCAGATCCAAAAGAACCTATATGACATGTACTCACTAATAAGCAGATATTAGCCCCAAAGCTAGGAATACCAACTATACAACTCACAGACACTATTGCTGATGATAAGAAGTACTTGCTGACAGGAGCCTAGTATAGCTGTCCTCTGAAAGGTTGTGCCAGAGCCTGACAAATACAGATGTGGATGACCTCAGCCAACCATCAGATTGAGTACAGGGACCCAAATGGAGGAGCTAGGTAGGGGAAGGACTTAAGGAGCTGAAGGGTAATGCAACCCCATAGGCAGAACAACAGTATCAAATAAATGAACACCTCAGAGCTCCCAGGGGCTAAACTACCAACCAAAAAGTATACATGAGCAGGTCCATGGCTCCAGCTACATATGTAATAGAGGATTGCCTTATCTGGCGTCAGCAGGTGGGGATGTGATTGGTCCTGTGGAGGCTTATTGCCCTTGCAAAGGGGAGTGCTAGAGAGTAAGACAGAGGGAGTAGGTGGGTGGGTGGGGGATCATCTTCTTAGAGGCAAAGGGGAGGGGGAGGATGTGGGGGTGGAATATTTGTGGAGGGGAGACTGGGAAGGCAGATAGCATTTGCAATATAAATAAATAAAATAAATAGTAAAAAGAAAACAAACATATCCCACTATGACTAATTTCTATAGTGCTTGGGGTAGAGCTTAGGACTTTGTACATATTTGCCAAGCACACTATCAGCTCAACTACATTTCTAGCATAAAGGATTTTAAATTGTTAGATTAAAATTTCAGTAGTTTTAGACCACAAAAATTCTAATTTCTTCACTTTTCTCAACGTTGCACAAGAATTATGTGTAAAACATTAATGTTTAGTATGTTGGAATCAGGAGCTCATATTCTGGGTATCATGTGAATTTAGTTATTTACAAATTGTATTTTGTTGCTTGCCCAGGCTACACTCTTATAAGGATAAAATACAGTTCTTTCTATTGGTCATACTTTTAAAAAATATTTGTTATGAAATTTGAAGATTATTTATTTTACCTTCCTCTTTTAGATGAGATTGGTGCCCCCAAATACAAAAATATGTGTCAATTTATTTTCAAATTGTAACATAAACTTTTTTTGGTATTAGGTATCAATTAATATTTTTTTAATTAGATATTTTCTTTATTTACACTTCAAATATTATCCCCTTTCTTAGTTTCCCCTTGGAAAATAGCCTATCCGCTTCCCACTCCCTGTGCGACCCAACCCACCCACTCCCATTCCTGGTCCTGGCATTCCCCTAAACTGAGGCATAGAACCTTCACAGGACCTAGGGCCTCTCCTTCCATTTATGACAGATTAAACCACCCTCTGCTACATATACAGCTAGAGCTGCAAGTTCCACCATGTGTTTTCTTTGATTGGTGGTTCAGTTCCAAGGAGCTCTGGGGGAGGGGTTAGTTCATATTGATGTTCCTCCTATGGGGCTGCAAACCCCTTCAGCTCCCTGGGTACTTTCTCTATCTCCTTAATTGGGGACCTTGTGCTCCATCAAATGGATGATTGTGAGCATCCACTTTTGTATCTGCCAGGCACTGGCAGAGCCCCTCAGGAGACAGCTATATCAGGCTCCTGTCAGCAAGCTGTTTTTGGCATCTACCATAGTGTCTGGTTTTAGTGGTTTATGTGATGGATTCCCAAGTGGGGCAGTCTCTGGATGGTCGTTCCTTCAGTCTCTGCTCCGAACTTTGTCTTTGTATCTCCTCCCATGGGTATTTTGATCCCCCTTCTAAGAAAAATTGAAGTATCCACACTTTAGTCTTCCTTCTTCTTGAGTTTCATGTGTTTTGCAAATTGTATCTTGGGAATTCTAAGCTTCTGGGCTAATATCCATTTATCAGTGAGTACAAATCAGGTGTGTTCTTTTGTGATTGGGTTACCTCACTCAGGATGATATCCTCCAGATCCATACATTTGCCTAAGAATTTCATGAAGTCTGTTTTTAATAGCTGAGTAGTACTCCATTGTGTAAATTTACTTCATTTTCTGTATCCATTCATCTGGGACATTGAGGGGCATCTGGGTTGTTTCCAACTTCTGGCTATTATAAATTAGACTACTGTGAACATAGTGGAATATGTGTCCTTGTTATATGTTGGAGCATATTTTGGGTATATGCCCAGGAAAAGTATTGCTTGGTCCTCGGGTAGTACTATGTTGAATTTTCTGAAGAACAGCCAGACTGTTTTCCAGAGTGGTTATACTAGCTTGCAATCCCACCAGAAATGGAAGAGTGTTCCTTTTACTCCACATCCTCACTAAGATCTACTGTCACATGAGTTTATTCATCTCAGCCGATCTGACAGTTTTACATTTTCCTGATGACTAAGGATGTTGAACATTTCTTTAAGTGCTTCTCAGCCATGATAGATTCCTCAGTTGAGAATTTTCTGTTTACCTCTCTTCCCCATTTTTAAATAGGGTTTTTTGGTTCTCTGGAGTCTAATTTCTTGTGTTCTTTGTATATTTTGGATATTGGATCTCTATCAGATGTAGGGTTGGTAAAGATCTTTCCCCAAACTGTAAGTTGCTGTTTTCTCCTATTGGCAGCATCCTTTGCCTTACAGAAGCTTTGCAATGTTATGAGGTCCCATTTGTCTATTGTTGATCTTATAGCATAAGCCATTGGTGTTCTGTTCAGGAAATTTTCTCCTGTGCCCATGTGTTCAAGGCTCTTCCCCACATTCTTTTTTATTAGGCTCAGTATATCTTTTGTTGTTGTTGTTGAGATCCTTGATCTACTTGGACTTGAGGTTTGTACTAAGAGATAATAATGGGTCAACTTGCATTCTTTTATATCAGACTTCCACTTAAGCCAGCACCGTTTGTTGAAAATGCTGTCTTTTTTCCACTGGATGGTTTTTCCTTCTTTGACAAAGATCAAATAACTGTAGGTGTGTGTATTCATTTCTTCAATTCTCTTCTGCTGATCTACCTGCCTGTCATTGTACTGATAAACAACTTTATTTTTTTTTTTATCACTATTGCTCTGTAGTACAGCTTGAGGTCAGGGATGGTGATTCCCCCAGAATTCTCTTATTCTTGAGAATAGTCTTTGATCTCCTAGGTTGCTTATTGTTCAAAATGAATTTGAGAATTACTCATTCTCTCTCTGTGAAGAATTGAGTTGGAATTTTGATGGGGATTGCAATGAATCTGTAGATTGCTTTTGGTAAGATGTGCATTTCTACTGTACTAATCCTGCCAATCCATGAGTATGGGAGACCTTCCCATCTTCTGAGATCTTTAATTTCTTTCTTCAGAGACTAGACATTCTTGTCATAGAGATCTTTTGCTTGCTTGGTTAGAGTCACACCAAAGTATTTAATATTATTTGTGATTATGGTGAAGGTTGTCATTTCCATAATTTCTTTCTCAGCCTGTTTGTCCTTTGAGTAGAGGAAGGCTACTGACATGTTTGAGTTAATTTAATATCCACCCACTTTGCTGAAGTTGTTTTTCAGTTGTAGGGGTTATTTGGTGGAATTTTTGGGGTCACTTAAGTATAGTATTATATTATCTGAAAATAGTGATATTTTGACTTCTTCCTTTCCAATTGGTATCCCTTTGACCTCCTATTGTTGTCTAATTGCTCTGGCTAGAACTTCAAGTACTATATTGAATAGATAGGGAGATAGTGGGGAGCCTTGTCTAGTCCTTGATTTTAGTGGGATTGTTTCAATTTCCTCTCCATTTAGTTTGATGTTGGCTATTGATTTGTTGTATATTGCTTTTACTATGTTTATATATAGGCATTGAATGGCTGATTTTCCAAGACTTTTATCATTAACAGGTGTTGGATTTTGTCAAATTCTTTTTTTTCTTTTTTTTCCAATTTTTATTAGATATTTTCTTCATTTACATTTCAAGTGTTATCCAGTAAGTTCCCTAGACCCTCCCCCATCCCCACCCTGCTCCCCTACCCACCCACTCCCACATCTTGGCCCTGGCGTTCCCCTGTACTGGGGCATATAAAGTCTGGATGACCAAGGGGCCTCTCTTTCCAGTGATGGCCAACTAGGCCATCTTCTGCTATATTGCAGCTAGAGACACGAGCTCTGGGGGTACTGGTTAGTTCAAGTTATTCTCCCGCCTATAGGGTTGAAGACCCCTTCAGCTCCTTGGGTACTTTCTCTAGCTCCTTCCTTGGGAGTCCAGTGTTCCATTTAATAGCTGACTGTGAGCATCCACTTCTGTGTTTGGCAGGCACCGGTATAGTTTCCCACGAGACAGCTATATCAGGGCCCTTTCAGCACTATTTTGTCAAATTCTTTCTCAGCATCTAATGAGATGATCATGTGGTTTTTTTTCTTTGAATTTGTTTATATAGTGGAGAATGTTGATTGATTTCTGTATATAGAAACATCCCTGAATCCTTGGAATGAAGCCTAATTGATTGTGAGTGGTGATTTGATGTGTTCTTAGATTTGGTTTGCAAGAACTTTATTACATATTTTTACATCAATATTCATAGGGGAAATTGGTTCAAAGTTCTGTTTCTTTGTTGGGTCTCTGTGTGGTTTAAGTATAAATGCAATTGTGGTTTCATAGAACAAATTAGGTAGTGTTCCTCTGTTTTTATTTTGTGGAATAGTTTGAAGAGTATTGTGATTATGTCTTTGAATAGCTGGTAGAATTCTGCACTACAACAATCTGGTCTTGGGCATTTTTTGGTTGAGAGACTTTTAATGACTGCTTCTATTTCTTTTGGGATTATGGGACTGTTTAGATTGTTGATCTGATCCCAATTTAACTTTGGTACATTGTATCTATCTAGAAAATAATCCATTTTATCCAGATTTTCCAGTTTTGTTGAGTATAGGCTTTTGTAGTAGAATCTGATGATTTTTTTTTAATTTCTTCAGTTTCTGTTATTACATCTCTCTTTCCATTTCTGATTTTGTTAATTTGGATACTGTTTCTGTGCTCTCTGTTTAGTTTGGCTAAGGGGTTTGTCTATCTTCTCAAGGAACCAGCTCCTGGTTTTGTTGATTCTTTTTATAGATCTCTTTGTTTCTATTTGGTTGCTTTCAGCCCTGAGTTTAATTATTTCCTGCAGTCTACTCCTCTTGGGAGTATTTGCTTCTTTTTTGATCTAGAGCTTTCAGATATGCTATTGTATGCTGTCTCCAAGTTCTTTATGGAGGCCCTTGAGCTATTAGTTTTCCTCTTAGCACTTCTTTCTTTGTGTCTCCTAGGTTTGAGAATGTTCTGCCTTTATTTTCATTAAATTCTAAAAAGTCTTTAATTTCTTTTTTTTAATTCCCCGATCCAATTATATTGAATAGAATATTGTTCAGCTCTCATGTGTATGTTGGCTTTCTGTTGTTTTTATTGTTATTGAAGACCAGATTTAGTCCATAGTGATCTGATAGGATGCATGGGATTATTTCAATCTTCTTGTATCTGTTAAGGCTTGGTTTGTGACTGATTATATAGTCAATTTTGGAGAAGGTACCATGAGGTGGTGAGAAGAGGGTATATTATTTTGTTTTAAGGTGAAATGTTCTAAAGATATGTTAAATCTATTTGGTTCATAACTTCTGATAGTTTAACTGTGTCTCTATTTTAGTTTCTGTTTCCATGATCTGCCCATTAGCTTTCTGCACTCCAGTCTAGACCAGAGAGAACAGTCTCCCAGGAATGCAAACACACCAAAGATCACAGGTGAGACCACCACTCCTACCCCCAAACCAGGCCCAATGTAGACCTGCCAATTTCCCACAAGACCCAGAAAATGTGGAGCAGCCAAGGATAGGATCCTTCTGTTTTCCATCTGTGCCTGGGCATGACCCTGTGTGTCACAGCTAACTAGACCTCAGTACTTCCCAGAGAGAACAGGTGTTTTAAGACTCAGCGGGTAAGAGCACCCGACTGCTCTTCCAAAGGTGATAAGTTCAAATCCCAGCAACCACATGGTGGCTCACAACCATCCTTAATGAGATCTGGCGCCCTCTTCTGGAATGCCTGAAGACAGCTACAGTGTACTTACATATAATAAATAAAATAAATCTTAAAAAAAAAAAAAAAAAGAGTGCTAACAAACCAAAGATCATATGTAAGAACACAACTGATGTTCAAAAATCAGGCCCAAGAAGGTTCTGCCCATTGCCTTCAGTACCCAGGAAACACTGAGCAGCCAGGGGCAGGATCCTTTCAGTTTCCTTCTGCATGTCTTTTTATTCTAAGACCTTAAAATTCATCATTAAGTTATTGATTTGAGATTTCTTCTATTTCTTTTAGTGAAGGTTTTGTAGCCATAAATTCCCCAAGATTCATCTCAATTGTCTCCTAAAGGTAAAGGTATATTGTATTTTAATTTTCCTTTTTGAATTTAATACAATTTATTAGTCATTTTATTAGATACTTGCAGACCAAGTCACTATAGAATATTTGTTCCTTTTTACTGGTGTTATGGTTAACCTACCAGAGATGAACACTCAAAAACAGTTTATAGCCAATTCAAAGAGATTATACCAGCTGTCTGGGTCCACACCCAGCTATTCAGCTACCTAGATATAGCCCTGAATGTCCAAATCACATGGTTTTTGAAGAAAAAAAAATGTCCTTGGGTCTTGGTGTTAGCAGCTGCTGATGTCTTCACAGAAGCAGGCTGTTTGACAGAAGCTAAGATAATTGGTTAGCTGCTGGGGGCAGGGGAAAGGTTACATTCAAGCAGGCAGTTTAACAGAAGCAAAGGTAAGTAGTAAACCACTGGAAGAGGTTTTATTCAAGCAGGCAATGTAACAGAGGCAAAATTAAGTTAGCCAGGACTTCCCAACCCTTTGTTCTAGAATAGAGAAGAGTAATTTTCCATGAGATTCCAGTTAAGGATCAAATTCTAGTTGTACCTGAAACGGCCTCAACAAAATACAAGATGTAGGAAGCTCTGGACTATCTTTTCCTGTCTCATTATCAAATCTCTATTGTGTTGCTAAGCTTTCTTTTTTGCTTGCTAGAACTAATGTTGGCCTTTGTAATCTACCCACTTTCTTTATTCTTTCCTTGTATTTTCTTTGCTATTTTCCTGGAGTAATTTACTTTTTTTTAGAGGCCATATCTTTCAAGTCTGTGCTTGCAATCATATAACCCAAGGCATTATACACAGGCACACACACACACACACACACACACACACACACACACACACACACACACACACACACACACACACACACACACACACACACACACACACACACACACACACACACACACACACACACAGACACACACACAGACACACACACAGACACACACACACACACACACACACACATTAATTCAGAGAATCATAAGTCATGTAGAAGCCACCAACAAAGTAGGTTCTGAATTCACCTATAAAGATGATATTTGGTGTGGCATTGTACATTTTGCCTAGTTTCTCCCAAATTTAGGCCAAGGTACTGTTGCCTTCCCAGAGTGCAGGCCACCAATGACCTTTTCCTCCGAAGTACACTGTTGGGGATGAGCTTCCTGTTCTAGACAGTTAATTTGTCATTTATGACAGTGGTGTTTCTCCAGAAATCCAATATGCTGCATTTTCATTTGATTCTTGCAATTTTAAATTTACATTCTGATATCCTTGATCATTCATTTATCACTCAACATTTTTATTAAACTTAGATGAATTTGTGTTTGTCTTGATTAATATCCCTTTACATGAGATTACTATCATTGAGTAGAGCATTGTGCAGCTTCCACTTATATGTGGGCTTTCTATTGTTTCCATTTTTATTGAAGACTGGCCTTAGTCTGTGGTGATCTGATAGGATAAATGGGATTATTTCAATCTTCTTGTATTTGTTGATGCCTGTTTTGTGACCAATTATATGGTCAATTTTGGAGAAGGTACCATGAGGTGGTGAGAAGAGGGTATATTATTTTGTTTTAAGGTGAAATGTTCTAAAGATATGTTAAATCTATTTGGTTCATAACTTTTGTTAGTTTCACTTATATATGTTTAGATTCTGTTTTCATGATCTGTTTATTAATAGAATGTGGTGTTGAAGTCTCCCACTATTATTGTGTGAGGTGCAGTGTATGCTTTGAGCTTTAGTAAAGTTTCTTTTATGAATGTGGGTGCTCTTGTATTTGGAGCATAGAAGTTCAGAATTGAGAGTTTATCTTGGTAGGTTTTTTCTTTGATGAGTATGAAGTGTCCCTTCTTAACTTATTGATAACTTTTGATTAAAAGTCAATTTTATTTGATATTAGAATGGATACTCTAGCTTGTTTCTTCTGTCAATTTACTTTGAAAATTGTTTTCCAGCCTTTTACTCAGCGGCAGTGTCTGTCTTTGTCACTGATGTGTGTTTCCTGTATGTGGCAAGACCCTGTGTCCTGTTCATTTATCCATCTGTTGTTAGTGTATGTCTTTTTATTGGGGAATTGAGTCCACTGATGTTAAGAGATATTAAGGAAAAGTGATTCTTGCTTCTTGCTATTTTTGTTGTTAGATGTGGAATTATGTTTGTGTGGCTACCTTCATTTGGGGTTTTTGAAAGAAGATTACTTTCTTGCTTTTTCTAGGGTGTAGTTTTCCTCCTTGTGTTGGAGGTTTCCATCTATTATTTTTTGTAGGGCTGAATTTGTGGAGAGATATTGTGTACATTCGTATTTGTCATGAAGTATTATGGTTTCTCCATCTAAGTTAATTGAGAGTTTTGCTGGCTATAGTAGCCTGGGCTGTCTTTTGTGTTCTCTCTGGCTTTTATAGTCTCTGCTGAGAAGTCTGGTGTAATTCTGATAGGTCTGCCATTATATGTTCCTTGACCTTTCCCCCTTACTGATTTCAATAATTTTTCTTTGTTTTGTGCATTTGGTGTTTTGATTATTATGTTATGGGAGGAAGTCCGTTTCTGGTCAGTCCTTTTGGAGTTATGTTGGCTTCTTGTATGTTCATAGCCATTTCCTGCTTTAGGTTAAGGAAGTTTTCTTCTATTATTTTGTTGAAGATATTTACTAGCCATTTAAGTTGGGCATCATCACTCTCTTCTATACCTATTATCCTTACATTTGATCTTCTCATTATGTCCCGGATTTCCTGGATGTTTTGGGTCAGAGCTTTTTTCATTTTCCATTTTGACTGTTGTGTCAATGGTTTCTATGGTATCTTCTGCCCCTGAGAATCTCTACTCTATATCTTGTTTTCTGTTGTGATGCTTGTGTCTATTTCTCATGATCTCTTTCCTAGGTTTTCTATCTTCAAAATTGTCTCCCTTTGTGATTTCTTTATTGTTTCTATTTCCATTTTTAGATCTTGGATGGTTTGTTCAATTACTTTACCTGTTTGTGTTTTCCTGTAATTCTTTAAGGGATTTTGTGTTTCCTCCTTAAGGGGTCTATCTGTTTACTTGTGTTCTAATATATTTCTTTAAGGGTATTATTTGTGATTTTAAATCAGAGTCTTTCTTTTCTTTTTTTTTTTTTTCTTTTTTTTCAGCATTTTTTATTAGATATTTTCTTAATTTACATTTCAACTGCTATCCCGAGAATCCCCTCTCCCCTCCCCCCTCCCTGCTCCCCTGCCCACCCACTCCTACTTCTTGGCCCTGGCGTTCCCCTGTATTGGGGCGTATAAAGATTGCAGTACCAAGGGGCCTCTCTTCCCAATGATGGCCGACTAGGCCATCTTCTGCTACATATGGAGCTAGAGACACGAGTTCTGGTGGTTCTGATTAGTTCATATTGTTGTTCCTCTTCTAGGGTTGCAGACTCCTTCAGCTCCTGGGGTTCTATCTCTAGCTTCTCCAATGTGGGCCCCGTGCTCCCTCTTATGGATGACTGTGAGCATCCACTACTGTGGGAGTCAGTTATATCAGGGTCCCTTCCTAGTGCGTTGGAGTATCCAAGCTTGCTGTTGTAGGAGGACTGGGTTCTGATGATGCCAAGTAGCCTTGATTTTTCTTGCTTATGTTCTTGCACTTGCCTCTAGGCATCTGGTTATTTCTGGTGTTAGCTGGTTTCTGACTGGCTTGTTCCTTCTGTAAGTCTATGTGTTAACACTCCTGTGAGACCAGTTTTCACCGGGAGGAATTTGGGTATGGAGAACTATGCCACAAAATCAGCTCTTGGGCACATATGGAAACTGGAAGGATCCTGTCCCAGGCTGCTCCTTGGTTCCTGTGTCTTGGAGGCTCTAGGCAGGTTCCTTGGAGCAGATTGATAGTTTTACCTGTACTCACAGGAGTTTCAGCACTCCTGGGAGACCAGCTCTCTTCTAGCAGGATTTGGGTATGGGGAACTGTGGCACGGGGTCAGCTCCAGGCTACAGACAAGATTCTGTTTTTCAATCCAGTCTACTAGTATGTGTTTTTTGTTTGGAGAATTATGACCATTTATTTCCATTCACAATTACTGAAAAGTATGTATTACTTTCTATAATTGTGTTTGTTATCTGTTCTACTGCAATTTATTCATTCCTATGACCTCATAGGTATGTTTATTTTTCTTTTTAGTGTGTAGAATCATTTAATTTTTTTTCTATAGTGATGGCATAGTGGTCATAAATACTACTGTTTTTGTTGATCATGGAATGATTTTTTCCCCTCTGTTATTTGTGGTTAGCTATGCTGACTGTAATCATCTGTGTTCATAGCTATTGTCTTTGGGAACTTGAAATATATTGTTTCACTTCTTCCTGGTTTTCAGAGATTTTGTTGAGAATTTTACTGTAACGGTGATGGATTTGCCTTCATATATGACTTGGTGCTTCTTTGGCACTACTTTTAATATTGTTTGTTACATTTAAAGTTTAACTGTAGTTCTTTCATATCTTGATGGTTATGTTGTTCTCTAGGTTTAAGAAATATGATATGACTTTATGGAATATATTTTCTATGTACTGATTCTATACCTGAAGGCATGTAGTAACTTTAAGAAAAAAAATGTCAGTAAAATCACTGTGTATGCTTTAGGAACTGAGAGAATTCCTCACATTCCCAAAGCTTTACAGCTTGGGGATTGAAGAGAAACAGTCAACATCTGCAGAAAAAAAATTTTTTTCTAGGTATGTTTTGTGAACTTGGATTTAAGTAAAGCTAAATTGAAACTTAGGGGCTAGAGAGATGCTTCAGCAGTTAGGAGTAGTGCTTTCCAAGACCAACATGGCAGATTCCAACCTATTCTGATACCAGTTACATATGTAGTCAGTGCACATATGCGTACACAGGCAAAAGACTTGTACATATAAAATAAAAACATCTTTAAAAATAATAAAAATAAGATTAACCCAATTATTTTTTTGATAAAAAGCTTACACTATGTTGAGTTTTGTATATGGTAATCCTCTGGTCATTCTCAGCATAGAATAAATTAAACTTAAGCATTAGTAGCTTATCTTTTTAAGTTACAGAGTGTAACAGATTTAGAGTACATGATTAGTCCTTGAAGTATCCTGTATAAAACTGATGCCAACTTACCACTTCAATATGCCTGAGCATTTCTTACCATAGCCTCTAAAAATAAGTGATTCTATGTAAATAAACATTATTGCTCACATCTTCATTAAAGAGTACTGTGAAACTCAGTTAATGCAGGGTGCTGAGACAGTATTGTTCATTGCTTATACAATGTTTTCTCTGTGCCCGTTTCTTTTTGCATCTCTTCAAGGTGTTAACTAAATATCTGACCCCTTAATGAATAGAAATAGGAAAATAATGTTGTACCCTTGCAGGCTGGCAACCATTTTGTGCTCCAGATACGTGTGTTAAAAGGCACTTGAAGCGAACTTGAAAGAGCCAACTGAGAGGAGTAGAGGTAACATTTTGAAAGCATAGTTAATAGAATAAGAGGTTAAACTTCTCTGATATTGATAATCATCTTTATTAATAATTCTACAGTGTTTTAGAGGCCATAGTCTCATGCTTACCACCTACGTGTTAGTGATTTGTTACCAACTAATGATTAGAATCTGTCTGTGAAAAAAATCTATTCAGAAGGACACATTAAACAGTATTGAGGATGATGAAGCAGGCAGGCAGTTCTCAGTACACCAAAAGACACAGAAACTGTAATTTATTCAGAAAACTAAGCATTTGAGAATTTTGGGAATGTTTTTGTATAAATTTCAATAAGATGACATGTTTCACACTCTGAAACAGCCAAAGGTATCTTAAGTAACAGAAATACTGATTTAGTCTTCAAAAATGTTCATATGATTACTAGTGTACTCATACTAGTCTTACAAATTCACCACTTCTTTTGAATTATTATCCAGGACATAAACATAAATGCTATGTTATAGCTAATATTTTTCAAAAGTCCCATACTGCTACTAAGTGCTTTATAAAAATATGGAGTAGAGTTAGTGACACTTCATAGTTCTTGACGTTTCTACTGTTGGAAATAACAGTAAGACTGGTTTTATAATTATTTCAGTATAAGTTTTTGCCCTATAAGATGAAGAGTAATAGAGGACGACATGATAGAGAAGAGGGACAGAGACTGGCCTCCTCATGAGTGCAGAGAGACATGCACCTACAAGTTTTACACACACACACACACACACACACACACACACACACACACACACTATAAGTACATATACTACAATGATATACACACACACACACACACACATATATATATATATATATTCATACATAGAAGATATTAAAAATTTAACATGTTATTTTCTATAATTCTCAAAGAATGACAAATAATATGTCTGTTTTGTAGGAGATATTTAATAGCAAGTTTAACAAACTGGCTCTGGAACCTGGGTACTTGAATCCAAATTCCAGCTTCATTACTTAGCCTTGTGGATTTGACATAATTATCTGATTCTATACCTTACATTTCTGAACTATAAGTGGTGGGTATTGACACTATCAGCTTCTCCTAGAAATTGTTTAAATTACAGTAGATGGTTTGTTGAAGATGTTATTTCACAGCTGAAGAACATAGCTCGACAGGTAAAAGTGCTTTGAGATAAGTTTGATTCACAGATTCCATGGTGGAGGGAGAGCACTGGCTCCCTAAAACTGTCCTTGGATCTTCTCATGAGTGCTATGGCATAGTTACACCTACACCTACACCTACACCTACACCTACACCTACACACACACACACACACACACACACACACACACACATCATACATACTTTGTTTTTAAAAGGAACATATAAGCAGCCCTGTATACACCACAGGGTGTCAGTAAATACTAGTTTTGACTACTATTATTTTTATTGTTACCACTTTCGATTCCACTGGTACTGCTATTATTGCTATAGATGCAATTATTGTACACACTAATATAATACATATGCTAATATCACAGAAGGGAAACGTTCCTTGTACTGCTACAAATTTATACTTTAAGATTAGTGTGATTTCTAGGATGAGAATTCATCAGATTTCAAAATTCCTTTCTGAGTATTTATCATTCTTCATCTCAACCTAAAGAGAAGGAATACAAGTGATAACTGCCTATGGATTTCTAACTTCTCAACCAACACATATACTTACACTTCTGTGCATTCTGTATCAGTGCTTCTCAAGTCTTGACTGTCTTGTGAAATTCTGACTACATCTGGAACATGCATCCCATCTTTGTCTTTTCTCCTCTAAATTTTTTAAAAATAAAAGTGAATAGAAAACCCAATTTGTTCCCATATACAATGGGCAAAAACTGAAACCCAAGGTTTCTAAAAGGTAAGAGTAATTTATGATTTGCTGTGAAATGATAATAGCTAAAATTATGCTCACCTGAAGACCAAAATTTCAATAGATGTATATATACACATAATACATATATGGCATATACATACATACATACATACATACATACATACATACATACATACATATATATCTTCCTGTTAAAATTCACAAAATAGAACTAATCCTGATTCTAATATTGCCTTATTTCTCCACTATAATGTATAGATAATAATTGCTTCTACCCTGAGAAGACAAGAGGAGAAATCCCTACTGTAATATACTCAAGGGAATGTAACTACTTGCTTAACCTTGGCATCACAATCTTGATTTTAATACAGTGCCTATGAATGAAAGGAAGAAGTAAGCCACTGGAGGTAACAGTACTTTCTTTTTCCTTTGGATATTAGCCATTTTAAATGACAATTTTGTAGACCATTAAATTAAAGGATTCAGTCACTGGTACTTTACAATATATTCATTCTATTTGGTTTAAGCTAGAAAAGAGCAAAACTGAAAAGTCAGTTATGTCATTATTTAATTAACTAAAGAAAGTTGACTTGATTTAAAGGAGCTTCAGTGAAAGCATGCTGAATGACTTGTCCATTTAGGAAGAAAGATGTAGTTAGGTCTAAAATGAAAGGAGTGCCACTAGCTTTGAGTTCTGGTAATTTCAATAGAATATAAAGATGATTTGGAACATATATATATATATATCCATTTGTTCTGCAATGGGGAGTAGTTTGCAACAAAATAACAATATAAGCAAGATTGCATATAGGTATAAAATTTTAAAGGTATAGACAGTTTTCTCTGGAGAGTGAGATAATGGACACTATGTCCTTCATTTTTATATCAGCATTTGTCTCTAAGAGTTTCTGCTTTTATAGTAACACAAAAAAATTCAGTACTTAGGAGGCAGAGGCAGGCAGATTTGTGAGTTCAAGGCCAGCCTGGTCTACAAGAGTTAGTTCTAGGACAGCTACGGATATACAGAGAAACCCTGTCTTGAAAAAAAAAAAAGAACAACAACAAGAAGAAACCAACCAAACAAAAAAGAATTCAAAACACTAAAGAGAATGAAGCAGTCATTAAAAAATATAAGATAGAGACCTGGACATTGGAAACAATTCAGCTTTTACTTATTTCAGGTTCCTTATGCTTGTTGTAATAAATTGAATATATTTTCATTTTTGTCACATAAAAATGTGTTAATTTACATAATATGCTTTTTTTAAAAAATAGAAAAATAATCCTGTCCCCTTACACACTGCTTTTTTTTTTCCCCTGTCAAGGTGGAACCTTCCTTAACACATCCTGTATCATTTCTTGGCCTGGGAAATTCAAAAGCTTTCAAATAAGCCACCAGGCTTTATCCTACTTTTTTTCACACTTTTTAATTAGATATTTTCTTGATTTACATTTCAAATGCTATCCCAAAAGTTCGCTATACCCGCCCTGCTCCCCTACCCACCCACTTCCACTTCTTGGCCCTGGCATTCCCCTGTATTGGGGCATATAAACTTTGCAATACCAAGGGGCCTCTCTTCCCAATGATGGCTGACTAGGCCATCTTCTGCTACATATGCAGCTAGAGATACGAGCTCTAGGGGTTCTAGTGAGTTTATATTGTTGTTCCACCTATAGGGTTGCAGACTCTTTCAGCTCCTTGGGTACTATTTCTAGCTTCTCCATTAGGGGCCCTGTGTTCCATCATATAGATGACTATGAGCATCCACTTCTGTATTTGCCAGGCAATAGCATATCCTCATAGGAGACAGCTATATCAGGGTCCCTTCAGCAAACTCTTGCTGGCATATGCAATACTGTCTGGATTTGGTGACTGATTATGGGATGGATTCTGTGGTGGGGTAGACTGTTTAGTCCATCCTTTCATCTAAACTCCAAACTTTGTCTCTTTAACACATTTCATGGGTATTTTGCTCCCTATTCTAAGAATGAAGTATCCACATGCTGGTCTTCCTTCCTCTTGATTTTCTTGTGTTTTGCAAATTGTATCTTGGGTATTCTAAGATTCTGTGCTAATATCCACTTATCAGTGAGTGCATATCTAGTGACTTCTTTTGTGATTGGGTTACCTCACTAAGAATGATATCCTCCAGATAAATCCAGTTGCCCAAGAATTTCATAAATCCATTGTTTTTAATACCTGAGTAGTACACCATTGTGCAAATGTACCACATTTTCTGTATCCATTCCTCTGTTGAGGGACATCTGGGTTCTTTCCAGCTTCTGGCTATTATAAATAAGGCTGCTATGAAAATAGTGGAGCATGTGTTCTTATTACCAATTAGAACATCTTTTGGGTCTATGCCCAGGAGATGTATTGCTGGATCTTCCGGTAGTACTATGTCCAATTTTCTGAGGAACCGCCAGAATGACTTCCAGAGTGGTTGTACAAGCTTGCAATCCCACCAGCAATGGAGGAGTGTTTCTCTTTCTCCACATCCTCGACAGTATCTGCTGTCACTTGAATTTTTTATCTTAGCCATTCTGACTGGTGTGAGGTGGAATCTCAAGGTTGTTTTGATTTGAATTTCCCTGATGATTAAGGATGTTGAACATTTTTTCAGGTGCTTCTCAGCCCTTCGGTATTCCTCAGTTGAGAATTCCTTTTTTAGCTCTGTACTCCATTTTTAATGGGGTTATTTGATTTTCTGGAGTCCAGCTTCTTGAGCTCTTTGTATATATTAGATATTAGTCCTCTATCAGATATAAGATTTGTAAAAAACCCTTTCCCAGTCTGTTGGTGGCATTTTTGTCTTCTTGACAGTGTATTTTGCTTTATAAAAGCTTTGCAATTATATAAGGTCCCATTGTCAATTCTTGATCTTACAGCAAAAAGCCATTGCTGTTCTGTTTAGGAATTTTTCCCCTGTGCCCATATCTTAGAGGCTTTTCACCACTTTCTCCTCTATAAATTTCAGTGTCTCTGGTTTTATGTGGAGGTCTTTGATCCACTTACACTTGAGCTTTGTACAAGGAGATAGGAATAGATCAATTTCCATTCTTCTACATGATAAAATGCTGTCTTGTTTCCACTGGATGTTTTAGTTCCCTTGTGGAAGATCAAGTAACCCTAGGTGTGTGGATTCATTTCTGGGTCTTCAATTCTATCCAATGATCTACATGTCTGTCGCTGTACTAGTACCAAGCATTTTTTTTTTTTTCACAAACGCTCTGTAGCTCAGTTTAATGTCAGGCATGGTGATTACCCCAGTGGTTGTTTTATTGTTGAGATGTGTCTTTGCTATCCTAGGTTTTTTATTATTCCAGATGAATTTGCAAATTGCCCTTTCTAAATCAGTGAAGAATTGAGTTGGAATTTTGATGGGGATTGCATTGAATCAGTAGATTGCTTTAAGGAGGATAGAAGAATCAACCAAACAAGAGCTGGTTCTTTGAGAAAATCAACAAGATAGATAAACCCTTAGCCAGACTAACTAGAGGGCACAGGGACAGTATTCTAATTAACAAAATCAGAAATGAAAACGGAGACATAACAACAGAACCTGAGGAAATCCAAAACATCCTCAGATCCTACTACAAAAGGCTATACTCAATAAAACTATAAAACCTGGATGAAATGGACAACTTCTGAGACAGGTACCAGGTACCTAAGTAAAACCAGAATCAGATAAAAAATCTGAACAGTCCCATTTCCCCTAAAGAAATAGAAGCAGTCATCAATCATGACCAAGTAGGCTTCATCCCAGGCATGCAGGGATGATTTCATATAAGGAAATCCATCAACGTAATCCCCTATATAGACAAACTCAAAGACAAAAACCACATGATCATCTTGTTAATTGCTGAGAAATCATTTGACAAAATCCAACACTCTTTCATGATAAAAGTCTTGGAAAGAACAGCAATTCAAGGCCCATACCTAAACATATTCAAAGCAATATACAGCAAACCAGTAGCCAATATCATACTAAATGGAGAGAAGCTAGAAGCAATCCCACTAAAATGAGGGACTAGACAAGGCTGCCCACTTTCTCCCTACCTATTCAATATAGTACTTGAAGTCCTAGCCAGAGCAGATGGACAATGAAAGGAGATCAAGGAGATACAAATTGGAAAAGGAGAAGTCAAAATATCACTCTTTGCAGATGATATGAGAGTATATATACATGACCCCAAAAAGTCCACCAGAGAAAGCCTAACCCTAATAAACAGCTTCAGTTCAGTAGCTGGATATAAAATCAACTCAAACAAATCAGTGACCTTTCTCTACACAAAGGATAAACATGCTGAGAAAGAAATTAGGGAAACAACACCCTTCACAATTGTCACAAATAGTATAAAATACCTTGTTCTGGCTTGAACTAAGGAAGTGAAAAAAATGTTTGACAAGAACTTCAAGTCTTTGAAGAGAGAAATTGAAGAAGATCCCAGAAGATGGAAAGATCTCCCATGCTCATGGATTAGCAGGATTAATATAGTCAAAATGGCTATCCTTCCAAAAGCAATCTACAGATTTATTCTACTCTTCACGTAGTCCTCTAACAATTCTCAGAGGAGCCATCCTCCATATTTCTGGGAACTTTATTCAGCTCTCATCAAAGCTTGAAGCAGAGGAAGACTCCCAGTATTAAAGTCTATCTGCCTATCCTTGTCCCTTGTCTTATCCTTCTTCTGCTCTCCTTATAAGAAGCCATCATCAGCCTTCAGTAACATCCAGTGACAGTGATGAAGACTTCTTCATTTGTGGTCTTAGTAAGAAGTAGCCCTCTGTTCTCTTATTTGTCTCTAGTGATCCTCATAGGAGACTGCCTTCCTGTGGGCCTAGTTTGAGAAGTTGGAGGATCTCTGCCTTGGTAAGAGACTCAGTTGTTTTTGGTTTGTTTTGTTTTCTATTTTTTTCATTATTGTTTGTTTGTTTGTTTTTTCAAGGCAGGGTAGCCCTGGATATCTTGGAACTCTCTCTATGGACCAGGCTATCCTTGAACTTACAGGCGACCTGCCTTTATCTCCTAAGTGCTGAGAGTAAAGGTGTGTACCACCACTTCCCTGTTTAAGGAGAACCCCATAATGCAACTTGGAGGCTTCCTGTCTCAGACTTTTGTCAGCCCTGGTAAGAGATTATCATTTGTCAGAGACTCTACCTGGTTGACGCCTTTGTCAACCCTGTTGGAGCTTCCCTCAAGGCTTGGTTAAAGACCAACTGTCTCTGTTAAGAGCCTTCCTAGACTCTCATGAGAGTACCCTTGGTCTCATCATCAACCTCCCTCTCCTCTGGGACAAGTCTTCTCAGATAATTGCCCACATTGAGGACCTGTCTTGGTTCTGGTCAGAGATCACCTGCATTTGGTCTCCCTCAGCTCTCGTCAGAGGAATACCTCAACCCTTGGAAGAGACTGCCTTCAGTATCTATCAGATTGGTTTCTGCCATAGTTGATGTTTCCATTCCATCTGAACAGAGACCATCCTGGATCCCACTACAGCCTTCATCAGCTCATGTCTACCCTGGACCATCTTAACTACTTTCTTTGGTCATGGTCAGAGATTGCCTTCAACCTCTACTTAGAATCATGATCAGCTCTGGTTCCTTGTTGCAGATAGCCTTTATCCTATTACAGACACACCCCATGCGCATAAAAGACAAGATTTGGCCCAAGTTAGAGCTTCTATCTTCTCTGGTCAAAGACAACCTTTGATCTACATTGGAGACCACCATCAGACTTAGTGATCTTTCCTCCACCTTCATCAGGAGCCTTGAAAGACCTCCTTCAACCCTCTTGCAGCCTATCTTAGACCTGGTTGCACACAGACTTATTGACCAGCCCTGCTGAGTTACTCAACAGGTACTTCAGCACAGGAGTAAGACTTAAAAAGAAAAAAGACAGACAACATTGTAACTTGACCTCAGTCAATTCTGAGACTTAAGGCGAATTTAATTTCCCAATCTGCTTTTTATATCATTTTAATTATATGCAAGTATTAAGGGCAAGTCGCACAATGAGAAATCAAACAAGACAATAGTCAAGGAACAAGCAAGACAAACAAACACAAAGCCCCATGATCACTTCGGTGGTAGCTGTTTCTAAGGTTGATCAAGATATCTGAGCCTACTTCTTTGTTCTACCCTAAAAGCAGATTCTTAGTTCCTTGTCCTTGGCCAATGTCAGATTCCTGCCTGGACTTACTTCTTTGTCATGCTCTAATGTCAGACTCCTGCCAAGTACCCATTTTCTTGTCCTTATCCAATGTCAAATTCCTGCCAAATGGCACCCCAAAAGGCTCTCCACAATTCATCAGAGACTTCCCTCTGCTCTGGCCCAAGGTTTCTTATACCCTTATTATAGACTCTCTTTGGCCTACATCAAATACCTCATTTTGTCTTGGACAATGAGTGCTAACCTTTGACCCTCCTGTGATCCTTCTGTCATCTCCAGAAAATACCTTCCTCACTCTTCTGAGATTGGCCTCAGCCATGATCTGGGATCTGCCTTGGTCCTGATAGTTCCTTAAATTCTTGTCTAAGACATATCTCAACCCCATTGAGCCATCCTCAGCTCTGGTTGCACCTTCCTTCCTCAGCCCAGCAGAAACTAGGTTTCACTGACTAAAGAGCTTACCTTGACACTGATAGCAACCCATCCTTAACTTTGGTTATAAACAGCATACAGTAATCATCCCAGCTTCACTTTACTTTGGTTGGAAACTGTTATAATGTTATCATGACCCATGAAGGCCCTGTTGAATCCTCCCTTTACCCTTGTACAAGAACACTCTCATTCTCCCCGTCAGAGACTCTCCTTCTCTGAATTAGTGGAGCCTCTCTGAGCCCTTTTCAGAAACTGCCTTCTTGCATTCTCCCAGCCTACCTCTGCCATTGTCAGAGACTGCCCTCCTAATCTATTTGGAACCTTACATGTCCCTGGTCCAAGAAAAGCTTGGTCTCTTCTTATAGCCTCCCATAGTCCTGGTTAGAGATCTAACTGGCTGTGGTTGGAGTTTGCTAATGGGCTCTTGTGGGAAACTTCTCTAGGCACCATTGGAGCCTTGCTCTGCCCAAACAAAAGAATATCCTCAACCAACCTCCTTAAAAGCCACTCTTGACCCTTTTCTTTTGTTCTGAGAAGACCTTCCCTGATATATATATATGTATATATATATATATATATATATATATATATATATATATATATATATATATATATATATATATACATTGACATTATATAGAGCCCACCACAGTCTTAGTAAACAAATCCTTAAGCCTTGCTTACATTATACCTTATAAATCCTGCTCAGCCATGTACCAACTCTTCAGTCCTGGCAAAAAGGGACACTCAGCCTCGGATAAAGAATGTCCTATAGCCTTGTGCCACTCTTGCTCTTGATTAGTAGGACACTGACTTGTGCTCCTGTTGGGGATTGCCCTAGCTCTTTATCAAAGACTCCCATGGCCTTGGTCAAAGAAGACAGTGGTCTCTTTTCATAGCTTCACCTTAACCTAGTCAGAGATTGGACTCTGTCCCATTGGAGTCTCTCTAATACCCCTTAAATTCTTCCTCAGTCAGGTCTGGTGGGGTGCTCTAGGCCTACTTAAGAGTAAACACAGAAGTGGATGCTCACAGTCAGCTATTAGTTGGAACACAGGACTCCCAAGGTAGGAGCTAGAGAAAGCACCCAAGGAGCGGAAGGGGTCTTCAACCCTCTAGGTGGAAGAATAACATGAACTAACTAGTTCCCCCTGTGCTCATGTCTCTAGCTGCATATATGGAAGAAGATGGCCTAGTTGGCCATCATTGGGAGGAGA